>CANXYI011015236.1:0-13999 GCA_948208565.1 Hura crepitans
TTTTCTTTTTGTAGTAATATCATATTCAAGCTACCCTTTTCCATTTTAATAGTAATTTTCCCTCCCCTTTAATTTCCTTTTTCATTCAAATAAAAATGGAGTAAAAGAAGGGTTTGAGATACACCTTACTAGCTAATGCCATTAACGACCATCGTAGGCAAGCCACTGGAATTTTGTGTCTAGCTATTCCTAATAGTGGTGCTGTCAGCTCATCGGTAATGAAAACTCATGGCCCTTGCACCTTTACTCTCCACAGTTCTCATTGCTCATGCTAGTCTACTATTTTTCTCCCTAGCCTCTTGATCTTCTTTCACTATCTTAGTCCCTCATTACACTCCCATTTTCTTAACTTCCTTTCTTATCTATTTATTAGTGCTTTTCTTCTTCTTCTTTTTTGTCCCTGTTACAATTGATACTTTTAACATGGGTTAGCTAACATTCCAAGTTGATTTTATGCCATAATTCCCTTCTCAATTCTTTTTAAATTTGCCTTTTTCCCCATATCACCATGTCTCTTACTTTTATTTTCTCCTAAAATCCTTCCCCTCTATTTTATAGAAATTAAATGAGAATTTCCCCATTAGACTTATTACTTCCCCTTTTTATCTTATTAATTAAATCCTCTTTCTTAAATTCTCATACAATCACTGCCAATTGAGCGTGCCTAATTATTTCTTAATTTTTAGAAATACTTTAAGTGTCATAATTACTCTTTGGTTATATATAACAAATGAAGTACTTAATACTATTATTAGTGTATAGGAAGTTTAATTAGATATAAATTCATGAATTATGAAGGATTGGAATAATGGAAAAGGATTGGAATGTAATTAGCAACAAAAATAAATCAAAATCATATAAAGACTATCAATTCAATAAATAACAAAAGGTGAATAAATGGGATTGTATTTGCAATTCTATAGAGTGTATAAATATCTCAAAGGTATTAATGTAATTTTTTATTTATCAACTACAATAAGTGATATCTTTTCTTTGTATAATCTTATAAAGAGAACTAAATAGTTAGATTGCATGCTTTATCTATATTAAGCTTATTATTTGGGTATGCCAACCATAAATGTGTTGACCATGATCCTTAAATATTAGCAAATAGTTAAGGTAATGATATATGCACAGTTTCTTTGAAATTTTGGGATCATATGCCATTTTTTATGAGATAATGCTTTTACAAAAGTATAAACCCAAATTTAAGCCATAAAGAATAATGTCTATTAGAAACATGCTAATGTGTAGACTAAACATAGATTA
This sequence comes from Hura crepitans, assembly GCA_948208565.1. Lineage (NCBI taxonomy): Eukaryota > Viridiplantae > Streptophyta > Magnoliopsida > Malpighiales > Euphorbiaceae > Hura > Hura crepitans. The sequence goes on from CANXYI011015236.1 coordinate 1,270, forward strand.
TGTGATTTGGTGAATAAATTAGAGTCTAAGTGCATGTGGAACTGGGTAGAAAGTGTCTTTCTTCGTAGTGCACTAGTAGGGGCCGAATTATGTGAGATTGAGTTTTGATATTATTTACTTGATTTTTATATATGATGTAGTGATATGTGCTTGAATCAAACTGTTTTGGCCTTTTGATACGTGTCCTGTAATACCCAAAAACTACAATTTCATGAATAGTATTTCTCGAGCATGAATACTATTTCTCTAGTAATTGGGTCACACTGAGGTGATAGAGGGAGTACCAGTCATAGAACTGTAATGGGTGAAATAATGATGGAAACATAGTTATTTGGAGTAACCACTGAACCAATACAGTTTTCACATTGACATATAGTGAATAGTGACCTTATTTTATGTTGAGTTATAAAATGTCAGGATGTGCCCATACTGACTTGAAATAGCATGAGCTAAAGGTTAAAAATTCCAAATAGTTCAATGGTGTTAAAATCAAAATTTTTTAACATTGATAAGTATTTTATTTAAATTTCTTAAAAATGCAATTGACTAATTAACTAAGTTCCAATTGGCTTTTGGACTGGAGATTTTAGGGGTCTCTAAAGTGAGAATTCTTATGATTTTTGGCATGGATAGAAGCATTTTTGGAGGCCTCAAACATTAAAATCACATTTTTAAACCTTAAAACGTAAATATGATTGTTCTAAATCATCAAATTGCCACGTGGTGTGAGTGTGGCCATCCATGGTCTTAATGTATAAGGTAAAAGCATGTGAATGTGTCACATAAGATCAAAACTTCATCTTCTCCCCCAAACCCTAAAAGTCGATGCCATTAATGGAATTTCTCTCTCCTCTCTCTTTATTTCTTCATTAATCCATTATTCCTCCACTAAAATCATCAAGTTACATATGAAAATTGATCTCCTATACATTTAAAGTTTTATTCTAGTGTCAATTTCATAAGAAATTGGTGTTTGGAGGTAAAAAGAGAAGTTTTATGGTTTAGGGTTTCAAACCCCTAAATCAATCCAAACCCTAAATTGAGTTTCGATTATTTTTCTAGGTAAGTAAACAAACTTTGTTTACTATTCCCACTGTTATTTTTGAATTTAAAGTTGTATAAATTTTTTTATGAAATTTTCTAATAAAATTACTATTATGGAATTTAGAGAACTTGGAGGTGGACAAGGGCAATAACAAAGAAAAGTGGTAGGGTGTGATTTTGGATTCCAAATAATCGCTTTATTAATGTATTCAATAAAATATGTGAGTGTATGTGTGTGTTACATAAATTCCATAATAGGTGTAATATGGAACTTTGTTGATTTTAGGTAGAATAATCCTAAATTGAAGTTAGGGGTATATAGGGTTTAATGTATGTTAATTAACTAGTGTGAATAAAAAATAGAGTGAAAATGAGCTAAATGAGGAAAATGAAGTAATGGCCAAGTTGTATGTAAAATGGGGCCATAGTTAGAATTAATGAATTTGTTGTCTAATAAACATAATCAGAGTGTGAGATGCTTAAATAAATGAGTATAACATGTGATGAATATGTGCATTGATGACTATATAGAATAGTGGAAATGTTGCATATGAAGTATATATATGTGCATGGTGGCATGTGTAATACATATTATGTGTTGACATATGAATTAGTAATAGTGATTGGTAATGTATGTAATGGAAATGATTGACATGTGAATTGAACATGGTAAATGGTACTGTATATAACGGAAATGGTATTATGAGAAGAATAATATGAAATAGTTATTCGTGATGACAATATGTGGTGACAACTGATGAATGTGCATCATGGAATTTTTGTTATGAGATGAGTGATATGAAATAATTGTGATCATAAAATGAGCAAAGGCATGGATAGTACTAATATGACATTATCTAAATGAATGTATGATTGGAATCTGGCACAAAAAATATTCTTGAAACATGTAATTTATGAGTAACAAAAGTGGAAAAATAATAACCCATATATGTTAGACCACTTGCTAGATAGGTTGACTGGTCAACTAGGGGATAGAGTAGCTACTAGGACACTTTGGTGTTATTACTTGTATGTATTGAAATTTGATGATACTTGATTATAAAAGTGGGTGTTGCCATTGGGATGTCCAATAGAACCACTGCACATATTATAAAAGTGGGTGCAGTTGCTAGAAGGTTTAATAGGACCACAACATACATATATACATTGATGATATTGATAATATTGATATAATATAAGTGCAGCCATTGAGAGGTCTAATAGAACCATTGCACATAATCTAAAGCTGGTGCAACCATTAAGAGGTTCTACTGGACCATTGCACATAATCTAAAGTGAGTGTGGCCAATATCTATGAGGTCTAAAATGTGGGCCACTGCAGAACATGATCTAGTATCCAATATTGGGATTGGTGTTTGTCAGCTATAGGCTAGTAAATAGACATAGAAAAATGGAATATATGGATTAGATGAATGGATTAGTAATTATGACTTTATTGAGCTAAGTAAACCAAGTAATGACTTTGGCATTAATATGATAAGTGAGTTAGTTAGTGAATATGAGACCTAATGATTGCAACTAAATATAGAGAACTTATTATATACATAAGTGGTGAACCATGGTAAGTAAGTGACACAAATTGGGTAATAATCAATTGTGGTAATAAGACAACATAAAATGGCTAAATGAGTAACACCATAGGTAAGATAAAATGCGTAGATGTTACATGATATATTTCATTGTTTGTGATATATGCCTGGTATGAGTTCATATGTATATGAGCATATTTTATTGAAAACACCACAATACTTTATGCTTAGCACATCGTGTTTTTGATGTATAGGTTGTAGATAGACATAACTTCAATCCAGCCTCAGAGCAATAGTGGAGTGCATACAACTTTAAGTTTTAGTATATCTTTTTGTATTTTTAATGTGATATATATAAGAGTAGTTGGAACACATATGTACATGAAAGGGTATAGGTCTAGTTTAGTCACATGTATGTATACTTTATGTAGTTGCATTGGTTATATAAATTAATTAGATAGACACTAGTAGAGTATCACATATATGTGGTGTGTGCTTGATATAGGATGATATTAAGACTATTACTATTACTAATACTATGATTATGATGTGACCCATGTGATTGAGACATGATGATAATGATGATGTTAGGGGATCAGAAGGCTCTAGGATATGGATTTAAGATTGAGACATTATAGAAGTGTGATTTTCTATAGGTTTTATTTTGGCACATGATACTGTGCAATCATTATGTTGCTGGATTTCTATCTCAATAGGGCAGTTTGACATTGTGTGCACATATACATGTTATATAATTGTTCACATGTGGGCCTAAGATGCTCATGATGTACATAAGCATAATGGGGTCTTAAAAAGATAATGGTCGAGTTAAGCAACCAGTTAACGTGTCATTTCTTAGTTGAGCTAGCAATAGTTTGGGTAGAAGGTGTTACAATGTGCTATCTCTTATTTAGATCTAGCTATCGAGTCATTAAAAGGGTGTCAAATGTATTAAGATACATGTAAAGTATACTTAAATAGTTAGTGAGAATGAGAATCCTAAGTGTTTAAAGCCATAAAAAGGATAGGTACAATAAATGGAATTAATATAGCTAAATAGTAGAAACCTAAGAATGCTTGTTTAATTTTTTTTTGAAAATTTAAGATGATATGTGTGCTTAGCATGAAAAGATGTAAGCTTTCATGCATGGATGTAATAAAGAGGATAAGAACATAATAATTGAGATGAGAACACATGCACGGTTGTATGATGCATAAGTATGCTAATGCTTACATGCATTCTTGAAAATATGGTATGTTATATCTTTTTCTTTTTTGCCATAGTAAGGTACTTTGATGATGAATGAGACTTTTTGTCATAGAAATATTCAATATTGGCTAAGATGGTAAATAGACAAGGTGTGGTTCATGTCTCTTCTTTTTATTGAATACTCTTACATCATCAGCATGAAATTCAAGGAAACATCATAAGATTTATGACATAAGTGCATATTTTGCTAATGGATAAGTTTTGATTTTATGAGATGTAAAGTGCATGAGATATGTGAAAACCTCATGGCTTTTAATGAAATTAAGGAATTATATGGCTATAAGGAAAGAAAATTTGTACTTCCATTTCTATCTAGCATTCAAGATAGCCTTAGGATAGTTTGGGATGCCAAATAATAAACATAGCAGATCTACCATCATTTATAACTTTAGCTATTGTATAATTTATGCAATACTTTATGTTCTTGGCACCATCTTTTGTACCTTTAAGAAACTATTATACCTATCCCTTGTCCAAGCAACAATATGGTTTTCGGAAGAAATAAGCTAATAATGTGTATAGCGTAAGTCTAATCAAAATTTCTAAAAATAAATTTTACCATAATGAATGTGATTATATCTCTATGAGAATATGCATGTTAGAGCAACTATCATGTATGAACTATGTACCTTCATACATGTTATATTATATAGATGCTTCTATGTGACATTATCCATGATTCATAAAAACTCATATGAAGGAAATTTTATTATTTAAGGAAAGAGTATAATAATATAATTAAGTAAAAATTTATGATAATAAATGAATGGATACATAGACTCATACAGATATGATACTAAGGCCACACTCTCACACAGACTTGTTAAATGCTATAGGTAATGCTAAAAGTATGTCACAATTTATATGCATGATTTATATGATCCATGTTGTATGAAACATGTTATTTCCATAACTAAATGAAATGATAAAATAATTATATGCATGAAATGAAAATGTATGATGTAAAACCTGAAAATCTCAGTGTTATGAATAGTGTGTTCCCTAGATGTGAACAGTATTTCTGGAGACACGAGCCACAGTAATGTGATTGAATGGAAGTATTAATCATAATATAATTTTATGTAAAATTTAAAGTGAAAATGAAGTCATTTAGATGGTTAAAAATGATAGTTAAGATTTTATGACAGTGTCATATGAATAGTAACCTAGTTTTAATTGAACCGTAAAATATTTAGTTTTTGCTCAAACAATTCTGGGATTGATACAACCTGATACTTAAATATTCCAAATAGGCCATTAGTATTAGAATTAGATTTTTTTAAATATCAGAAAGTATTTTATTTTAAAGTAGTTGAAGTTATAAAACTTTATTTTTATCAGTTTTCCTCGATTTTTGAGCATGGGTTTCTAGAGTCTTACGGGTCCTAATAGTATGATTTTATGAGGCATATAGAGAAATGAATAAGGTTTAATTAGGGGATGAAATAGTTAAAAGAGAAGAATGAAAAAACTAAAAATGGATGACCATTGGATTAGAAAAGAAGAGATCTTGACCATTTATTTGATTAGCCAAGTCAAAGGTTAATATAAGTTGTTTAAAATGGTTAACAAAAATAATGGGCATCTTTCTCCTCCTCTCTTCTTCTTTAAGTCTATGGCACTATAAAGAAACCCTCTCTCATTATTGCCTTCAATTCCTCCAATCAAGCCCCATTCTTCTATATCCAAACCATCAATTAGCCCTTCCATATCCTCTAGAACACCATTGTAGCAAGAGATAAAGGTTTGGATAAAGGATTTTCATAGTGAAGCAAGAAGGTGAATAGTGACTTGATTTTTAGAGAGTGAATTTTTCTTTGATCTTATATTTTTCTAAGTGTTTATGAGTGCCCAAAAAGACACTTTTAATATTGGAATTGAGTTTTAAAGCTCTTATGATTTATTATGAATTTTTACATTTTGCCTATGTTGCTTTATGTAGAGGAAAGTGAACAAAGGAGGAAAAAGGGCAAAGAGAGGGTCTAGATCAAGTTTGTTGGTGTATTTTGATCTTTTTGTAAGTGTATTCAACTTAACATATGCATTTTATATGTATGAGATAGCATTAAGTATGTGTATGGCTATATGTCATTAATACCATTGCCAGCCATTTAGTGAATTGCATTTATTCTAGCATGAGAAATATGAATCATGTCTAATTATGATGATATGATAAAGAATTGATGGATTAAGGCCACTTGCATGTTGAGGCCAAATGCCATGGATACAATTCTAATTATACATAATACGCTTGTGTAGTTTAATATTGATTATAATGATGTAAGTTATAAATATGTTATATATAGACATATTAACAATTTGATTTGGTAAGCTATGTCCTAATGTGATATCTGAAATCCTTAAGAAGCTTTAAGAGGATAATTATGTCACATGAGATGGCTTAAGATTGATATTATAATGAAAATGAGTTACGTAAGTATGGTTTGATGCCTATGAGATAATGTTGGCATATTTCCTATGTATGATATATGATATGGATTTGATGCCATGAATGGCATGTAAGCTAATATGGCTAAAGTATGTGGGTTAACACTTATGGCATTGATATTGACAATAAGGTATGTATTCCTATGTTTGCATTAATCAATTAAGCATTTTTATACCATGAATGAGGTATATGTATTATGTACGATATGAAAGTAAGAAGAATAATGAGATGAGCCAATAAAGTGATGACGATTAATCTCAGGCTTTGCCTATTCCTATAAAGGGCATGATGAGACAAGTAAATTATGCATGCATGTGAGATGGGTATGGCTAAATGTCCTATCAAGATGAGATTTGGTGCTTTAAGCATATATCAAGAAAACATGTGTTAATAATGTTTGAGCATGATGTTATGGCATTGAATTCTTTGCATGTATCGATATAGAACATAGTTAAACATAACTAATACGCCTAAACTTGTCATAAAGTTATTATAAATCATATTTAAGAAGATGAAAAATAGTAATTATGATAAATACCCTATACAATTATACAACCTAGATTAGATAGTTTGACCGGTTAATTAAGGAAATATTACAGTTGCTGGGGTACCCTTGGGTAAAAGCATGGCCTTTGGGCACTATTTTGACCTTTGGGTCCTGATACAATTTATGAATTGTGTATGGCCTTCAGGCATCAGTTAGTTTCATTATCTAGTTTTGGTCTATTGTCTTTTAGGTATGGCATATTACAAATAGCTAGATACTTATAACTAATTATGTGTTAAATTTAAGTTGATGAAATTGAGTTAAATGAAAATGTTTGTAATTGGCATGTATGAGAATCCATTATGCATGTTTATGCCATTGCTTATGCATTTCTACAAGATTTCAGTATGTTTTTCATATTCATACCTATAATACTGTTTCTTTTTATTGATTTAATGTAAATGCATGATGTGTATGTTACCATACATATGTTATGTTGAATATGCCACTAAGCATTTACTTAGTGCAACATTTTTATTTGTGATGCATAGGTTAAGGAATTAGATTAAAGTTAAAGCCTCAATATCAATAAGTTGATTAAGAGATAATTTTTTTTGTATTTTTGCTTTTCTTTAGTATGATATGTGATGTATTCATAATAGAGGTGCTCTTGTGTAATTTGAGGGACTAGGCCTAATTTATGATGTAAATAATTTTGTAACTCCTTAAATCAACTTTTTATGTTTTGGTTTAGTTATGTGTGATGATGTATGACTTGTATGATATCTTTTCCTATAACTGGGTTGATGATTTTGATTTGAGATTAGATGGTTAGATGGACTAATATGGAGTTGAGAACTATTTGTGTGATTATAAAAGTGTTTCCTACCTATAAGTTTACTATTCATGATGGGAATAATGTCCCGGTATAGCCATTATGTTGTCAAATTATTGATACGATGATTTCTCTGATATTTTAATCTTTATACATGACCTAAGATTTGATGTTTAATGTTTGTTCAAGTATTTAAAACAATATATTTATTAAATAAGTTTTCCATAATGGTTTTAATGTTCATAGGTTTTTATATGGTTAATTTGGATATCAATAGGTGTGTTGCTTCTTATCTGGGTATGGTGATCAAACTGAGTAAGGGGTGTCACATATGATATATATATGAATACTAATTTTATTTATAAGTAATATAGTAAATGTCTATTAAAAATGAATGAATTTAGTGTTCTTATTAAGTGCCTTTGTGAAGTGTTGTATTAATACATATTACTTTATTAAAAAATGTTTTCCACACACACACACACACACATATATATATATATATATAAACTAGTAAAGATGATTGGTGGGTAGTCATTTGGACTAGGATATGCATCATTGAGTGATTTTATTCAGTATAGAGTTTTTCTATAATGCCCCAAATTTTTTTTTATATATTTTTTTAGATATACACACACACACACACACACACACACATATATATATAGGAAAAATAATGGAAAACAAAATTTTTTTCCCTTTTATAGTATAGGTTTTTAAAAATGACTAAAAGTTAAATTTGATTTAAAGAAGGGATTATTGGGGGAATTTTGCCTTCAATTAATTTGGGCCTTTGGATGGATAAAGGAGCCTTGATCTTGACCATCCATTCTTCTCCATATATAAGGGGAAATTAGTAGTAAGAAGAAAGAACATTATTTTTTCCTTCAGCTTAAAATTCCATCCTATAGTGAGCCTCAAGAGCAAAATTCAACATAATAGTCCAAGATAATTACATCATCCTCAATTTATATAATCTTTTTCAATGAATTCTAATCATTTTGTTGCTTGTTTTTTTGTCAATTTGTTCTTTTAGGGCTGTCATTGTTAAACCTTAAAGAGAAGAGGAAGGCCAAAGGCAAAGGAGTTTTAAGGACTGAGTGAGATTCTTTTATTGCCATACTTTAATTTTTGTTTGTACATGAATTAAACTCTTTAATTAATAAATTAATTGAGTGAAGTTTGTATGGCTTTCCTTAAAATCATTTATGCCATTGTTATATAAAAATTACTTGAATTCTATTGATTAATCCATGAATTCTTGTGTTCATTGAGTGTTATTTGATGTTATTTAGGTGTATAATTATTATATAAATGTTTGCTAATGATTTGGTATGGTTTCCATTGGATTTGGATGAGAAATTATGTTAAAAACCAAAGGAAATCATGATGAATTCTGACCTCTAGAAGTCCTATAGCCATGACCCCTAAGAGTTACATGACCATGATGCTTTCTAGAGAAAATAAGCACTATAGGCTATAGGAAGGACCCATGCCATGAAACTTTATGGCACACAGCTGTGAGTCACTCCAGTATGGTAAAACATGAGTTGTGAGTGCAAATTGCTTTTGATTAATGAGGCTTTTGATCCATCTTTTATGTAACATCTTTTAGCTTATGTTTTGTCTACTATTTAGGGATTAATTGACATGATTTTAAGCATAATAATACAAATAATTGAGAATGATAATATGGTCAAAGTATGTTGACTTTCATAAGAACTTATGCAAATGAAGTTAAAGAATGCACATTGTACTTGTATGACCTACTAAAATGCCTATACTGTATGATCACAATATGAATAAGATATTGTGCCTTGAAAAGTATGTTTATGACCTTATGTATGGTTTAATGGCATAATTTAACATATAAATTAACTATAGACTATATAAGGTGTTATATGACAAGCATGCTACCTAACAATTAACTGATGAACATGAATTGAATATAAATTGTTGACTACTAAAATTGATATGCACTATTGACTTTAAACTAATGATAATGAGAATATGACATTATAATGTATACATAAATGATCATTCAAACACTTTATAAGCCTTTATATGTTTAAACTAACTGTATAGCATTTAGATAAGTTAGCATGCCATATTAGGGGTATTTAGCAACTGTAACAATATGATTTATGGGTACCGCCACTAGTTTGGATTTGACACCATACATTATTTTAGCCCTACGGAGCAACATATATTGTGGGTATAACCACTAGGTATAGATTGACACTATACAACTATTTTAGCTCCTTAAAGCAAAGTATTAATTTAGCTTTATGGAATAATGTGTCGTCTTAGCTCTTTAAAGCAATGTAAATGTTTTAGCCCTCCGAAGCAACAGTATGATTAACTTTACAAAGCAATGTGAAACCCATTATCTAGTTTAGAGTAGTCTAGAGTACATGGCATTGAAATACGAATAAGTTAACAATAATTATGATAAAGTGGAAATGAATATGATGATGATTATAATTGGTTTGTGATAGTGATGATATAAGGGTGTACAAGAATCAAATAGACTCGAATAACCCAAATCGAATTGAATAATTTAGGTTAGGTTTCTTAGGTTATTTGAGTCAATTGCGGTTGGAAAAAAGGGGGATTTATCATTATATATCTAGTTAGGTCGAGTGACAACCCTACCTAACTTGAAAAAAATTAAAATAAAGCTAATTTAGGATTCCCATCAATAAAACATCATTTTTCTAATATCGACATGCATGAAATCTCTCTTCCTCAGTTCACTTAGACACACACCGTAGCCATTATAGCCAGCACTTTCCCAGTAATAATAGATAGCAACTAAAGTTTTAGTGATCCCTCACTACAACTAGCACTCTCCCAGCAGCAAGAAACAACACCCAAATGTCTAAAGATCCTTTACTGTAGCCAACACTCCCCTAAAATAATAGACAGTAGTAAACAACACACAATGATTCAATGATCCCTCACTGTAGCTAATACTCCTAGTAGTAGTAGTAGACAACACCTAAATATCTAGCACCCTCAATTTAGCCAGCACTCTCCTAGTTGTGGCAGATAGTAATCACAACACCCATTGAACTCCTTCTCCCTCATGCTGCTATACAAACACGCAACAAGTACCAATAATGAGTAACAACACTCTCCCAGTCTCCTTCACACTTCTTCATCACTCTCATATTCTGTTATTGACTTATCGTGTTTGGCTTTCCTAATTTGTGTTTAGCCTTTTTAAATTAATTTTTGGATGCCTAGCTAATGCTTGCACCCTTGGTCTCTTAATGTGAATTCTATAAGCTAATTTGCTTTGTTGTTTATTACATCATATTATCAAAATTGATAAAATGAATAGGGGTTGTTTAATTCATTTCCATATTTTTCTTATGTATTAACCAAATATTTCAAGAGCCAATCTTGAAAAGTGAAGGGTTGAGTTTGTTAAACTTGCCTAGTTCTTACTATCCTTTTACTTATCAAAATTTGCCATTTTCATAAAGATTGAATTATTATATGCTTGCTTTTGGTAGCTTGTTTGCAAAAATGAAGGTTGCTTTCATTGCATTTGTAAAACTTAAGTTTTAAATGTTTAAGGTTGTGTCTTAGTTAAAATAGTATAAATTGCAAGAGAATAAACAACTCTACTACTCAAGATTATTAACTAATGAGATTAATGATTATCCTTTCAAATAAAAATCATTTAATAAAATAATAAAAAAATAAAATCATTTATTAGAAAAATTAGAGTTACAAATATAGTTAATGTTTTAGTTAACATGTCAAGCCTATAAAATAGGAACAATCTGTTAAAGATTTGTGAACCATATTAAAATTTAAATATCACTATAGCATAAAACATATATATTAAGAGAAAACAAAGTAAATATAAAAGAATGAGTTCATCCAAACATACAATAGATTTATGTAAAATAAAAACATTGTTATAAATGAAGCCTCAAAAGCAACATATATATCCTAAGTGATTTCCAAAGATAATAATATCTATTGATTGTATCAATTATCTTATGCCTTCTAAAGATTTAAGCAGATGGTCTGTAACTTTTGTAGATGCTTTTAGTTTTATATCAATTATCTCATGATTTTATATAAAGATTAAAGCTTTATTTCTAAGTAACAAATGATAACATTTGTGTCTTTTATAAATGTAGACTTAACATTTAATTATCCTTTAATATATATGCGTTATGCTACTCAGAGTTCATTGCATCTATGCTAGATCTATATACTTAATATGTTCTTTTTTGATTATTAAATGTTTGAAAATATAAAAGTTGAAGAGAAAATTGGTAAAGCACCATTAATTAATAAGTCACCTATAATAGAGGTCAATTCAAGTAATGTTTTAGAGGGGTTACCATATTCTATAAAGAAGAAGACACTTCTTGTAAGGTTTATTGTTTAGGATCATTATAAAGTTATTTATAATGATGATGGTGTCAAAAAAGGCAAATGTTTATAATGTGATAATGAATTTTACTATGACCCTAAAAAACATGGCACCACATCACTTAAGAATCATATAAACAATTGCAAAAAAACACATACATAGTATAATAACTAGGTAAATATAGTTGTCTTTTCAACCATTAATGAAAGATGAAACTATGAAAATTTTAGTTAATTAGAAATTTGATCAAGAATATAGTAGAAAATCTCTTGCATTGATGGCCATTCTTGATGAGCTTATATTTAGATTTGTTGAAAAAGAAGGGTTTAAGAAATTTGTTCTTATTTTGAATCCTAAGTTCAAAATTCCATCTCGATAGACAATACCCTGTGATTGTTCTTAATTGTATAAGGTTGAAAAAGAGACTTTAAAGATGTTCATAAAAAATGCTTAATCTATTTGAATAACAATTGATACATAAACTTCAATGAAAGACTTAAATTACATTTGTGTGACTATTCATTTCATTGAAAGTGATTAAAAGTAGAATAAAAAAATTTGAGTTTTTGCCTAATTTCTAGTTATAAGGGTGATGTATTAGTTTTTGAGCTAGAAAATGCTTAAAAGATTGGGGCATTGAGAGAGTATTTTTTTTTTTATCAAAGTTGATAATACTGCTTCAAATAAAAAAAGATA
>CANXYI011015267.1:0-17500 GCA_948208565.1 Hura crepitans
TTTATGAGGCTATACCTTGATTATCCTTACCTGCACACCAAAATAAGTACGTTGAGTGTATAATATACTCAATGGTGAACTCAAACATTTAAATCATGTCATATGGTTTATTCATGTATATATAGTCACAATATTATTTTGTCCAGATTATTAAATTTAGTTGATACATTTATGTCCAAATTATCAAAATGCCTTTGTACACATAGATGCCAATTAGTTACCTATTTACTCATTTAAACATAGGTAAATTATTGATTCAAAACATTTCCAGTACTAATATTAAAAGAATATAGCTATCAAGTCAATAAAATATATGTGTGTGAAAATTACCAAAATACCCTTAAATATACATATTGAAGTAGCAATCGTATACTTAAGTCAAATTATGCATTTTATAATTTTTCAACATTAGATTCAATTCATATATTATTTATTTAATTAATTTAATAATCCTGACTAGAAAGAAGACAGTACCATACACTGGACCTAGAGGGAATAAAAAAAGTCCAGTGGTCCACATTCTAGACCCAGACCATTACACTAGACTAATCAAATCATAGTAGCCAAGATGCAAATAACATGATATGGTCTATCTAATAGACTAGTATAGTGTCCCCTTGGGGCCTTGGCTACTATATTAGGCTTATTTGAAGATAAGTGAGGTGATAAGTGGGTTTATCTAGTAGACTAGTCTGTCTAATAGACTAATGCAGTGGCCTACTAGGACCTACACTGCTGCACTACCATAGTCAAGTGAATGGCACTAAGTGTGCAAAAGTAGACAATTGTCTATCTAATAGACTAGTGTAGTGGTATAATGGGGTCCTAAGTCATTATACCGGCCTAGCCTAAAAATCAAACAGTGAAGTAGCTACTAAAATCTCTAAGTTAACCGATCAACCCATCTAGTGGGTGTCTAACTAATGGGCCATGTAACTCAATTTATGTTTACTTCTTCACAAATTAACTTCTTATAATATTTAGGAGTTAAAAATAGATAGTTATGAATTTTATTTTACAGTTCAATTTTAACCTCGATCTAGTATGGCCATAATTAAGCTGTACCGAGTAAATTCCCAACATTTTTTTAAGTCTTGTAATTAACCATTATATAAGGTATATTTTGCTTGATTTTATTACATCATCATTTTTCATGTTATTGCCATTTACTATCTAGTGGCATTTTTGGTTTAGGTAATGGTCAAACTGGATAGTTATAGGTTATTTCATTACATTTTGATAGCTAATTCTAGTCCCATTTCTTAACATTTTCTAGTGCAATTTTCACCTATAATCTCATATTATTTATAGGCCTAAAGCCATCTATTTACTAGTTTATTTACAAGGCTAAAACATAGGTATTATTGCCATAAGATTTATTCTTAAAGCATAGCCTTTAAAGGCACATCTTTAGGTCTAATTCAATAGTATATTTCATGTTCACTTTAAACCCTCTTTGAGCCCATTTAACTCAAGTCCTTTTTTAAGTATTGACCATTCATTAAATTTCATTATCACACGCACACACACACACACACATATATATATGATTATTCCATATCCAAGTCCAATTAAAGCCAAGTGAATTTAACCATTTCAAGTTCAATGCATCAAGGTTTAAGGCATTCATTCATTTTAAGCAAATTACGAAGGGTACACTTATCCTTTTCATCATTAAAGCTTTTGGATATTATACCATATGGACCTTGATCATGCACTTTCTCAGGGCACTTTCTCAGCATTAATCCTACCTTCAAATTTCCATGCATAGTCTAACTAAGATTGTTCATAAACCTTTACAATTATTAAGCCATTTAAAGCAATTTAAGCATAGCATATGTCTCAGCCATATTTAAGTTTCCATGTATTCATTCATTACTCAAGCTTAAAATAAACCATACCATTACATCATGTATAAACCATTATGCACATTCACATAGTACTTATTAACACTCTTGGGTACTCACACTTCTCCAGCCTAATTTTATTATATTGCAATACCAAAACATTACCAACATAACCCATACCGTGAACATGCCTCCCTTTAGAGCCAAACCTCTCAGCCAGCAATAAAATATATATAACAAGCTAATTTCCCTCATTTAAGTTCTTATTTCAATCATTAATTTCTCATTACTTTAGAAGATTTCATTCCCACTTGATGATACCATCCATTAGGCATTAGAATAAGCAATCCTAAGATAATTTCCAATCTTTAAAAATCAAATGGCATGAGAAAAATAGCCAAGTCCACTTACCTTGCTAAGGAGAAACACTTCAAACCTTCAAACACTTAAGTTTCTAGCCTTCCATGGTAGTTTCTCCTCCCTTCTTCAAGCCTTTTTGTCCTTCAATTTTCCTTAAAAACCATTCACACACATACTATTAGGTGTTAGGCATCTTAATCCACCATTAATAGCCTAAAAGGACTAAGAAAAAAATCAAGATAAAGGTCATGGAACTCACCTAAGGTACCTTATTAGACTATTTCTAACCAATAAACTTTAAAGATTTTTAATTAATTGTAGAGATGTCATTTTTTAGAATTTCTTCTTCCCTTGTAACCATAACACATATGAAAAATTGTAGGTGATGAGAGTTTGAATAATTGATTTGAGGAAGATGATGAAAATGGCTATTAACATCCTATGTGGCGTCTATTTTGGGCAACAAAAGATAGAAAATTTTTCTTTCTTATATAAGTGGCTTTGCCACTTGTCAAGGCCATTTGGACATTTGGCATGGCCCTTAGGCTAGCTAGCATGGTACGGATGGGTCTCACAACCTCCCAAACCATCCTAAAATGACTCAATTTTTTGCCAAATTTTAAAAATTCAGCTATATTCTCACAAACCTTACAAAATTATATCATTTATTTTAAAATTTATATTTTAATCCCCTCTACATGCTCATAAATTTTCACAGACAAATTCCATCTATAGCGTAATTTTTTATATTGCCTTGATTTGCATGCCAATTTAAAAAAATTATGACAATTTGCAAATGACCTCAGAATTCAAAAATTCTTTCACCAATGGACTTGGTGGAATTTTTAAGCTTCAGGGTATGATATTTTTGGGTCTGTCCGAGCACTTGCCGAGTCATTCCTTGCCTGACTCAATTTTATTACATAGATCAGTAGCTTACATATAAAATTGAATTATTGGTTATGGTGTATATTTAAATTCTAACTTTTTCATCCATTTAAAACCTCTCGAAGTTTCATGACTAGTGCCACAGCCTCAATCCTTATGCAAAGTGACCTTGCACCTTAGGCACACTTCTTGAACCTAATGGCACTATTCACGGAGCCTCGATGCATGGGCATTACAGTTTTTCCCTTTTTATGAAAAATTTTGACCTCAAAATTACCTGAGTCAAATGGCTATGGATATTGAGCTTTCATCTATTCTTCTGGCTCTTAGTAACTTCTTCAGTTTTATGGTGCCTCTATAGCACTTTAACTAGTAGTATGGATTTATTCCACATCTGGTTTACCTCACGAGCCAAAATCTATAGAAGCTCCTCTTCATAACTTAAATTAGGTTGTACTTCAATATCTATCATTGAAATCACATGTAAAGGATCCGATCTATGCCTCTTGAGCATTAACACATGGAAAACATCATGAATATTTTGTAGCTCAAGTGACAACGACAATCTATATGCTAAAAGTACAACCCTTTTTGTAATTTCATAGGGTCCAATAAATTTGGGACTCAATTTCCCCTTTTTCCAAAACTTTTGTACCTTTTTCCATGGAGAAACCTTCAAAAACACTTTTTCACTAGCTGCATACTCAATATCCCTCCATTTTAGATCAACATATGATTTCTGTCTATCAACTGTAGCATTCAATATATCTTTGATCACTTTCACTTTCTCTTTTGCTTCTCAAATTAGATTAACACCAGAAATTTTACTCTCTTCAACTGCACTTCAACACAGAGGAGTTCTGCATTGTCTGCCATATAAAGCTTCATAAAGTGCCATTCTTAAGCTAGACTGATAACTGTTATTATAAGTAAACTCTGCCAGAGATAGGTACTGATCCTAGCGACCTTTAAATTCAATAGCATAAGCTCACAGCATATCCTCCAGTATTTATATCACCCTCTTTGACTATCCATTAGTCTGAGGATAAAAAGTTATGCTATAGGCCAATCTAGTGCCTAATATTTCCTGCAACTTCTTCTAAAATCTTAATGTAAAGCGAGGATCCCTATCAAAAATAATAGTCACTGACATACCATGAAGTCTAATTATTTCATCCATATATAGTCTAGCCAGCTTCTCTAAAGAATAATCCATCCTAACAGTACTAAAGTGAGCTATTTTTGTCAATCTATTAAAAATCACCCATACAACATCACATTTACCTCTAGTCATGGGTAAACCCATCACAAATTCCATGGTCACCATCTCCCATTTCCATTCCAGTATTGCTATAGGATGTAGCAATCTAGAAGGAACTTGGTGTTCAACTTTTACCAGTTGACATGTCAGACACCTTACAACATAATCTGCCATATCTCTTTTCATACTAGGCTGCCAATAATGAGTCTTCAAGTCTAAATACATCTTTGTGCTCCTAGGGTGCATAAAATAAGTAGCTTTATATGCCACCTTCAGTATCTGCAACCTCAAGTCATCTGTACTAGGTACACATAACTTGTTCTAATAATGCAAAAACCCATCTTCAGTCAATTCAAACCCTATGGTCTTCCCCTCTTTAACTTTACTTGCCATCTGCACTAGCTGCTTATCTTTCATCTTAGTCTTTTAAATCAACTGTTCAAAACTAGGTTTCACCTATAACTCAGCCACCATAACATTTTCTAGAGTATACTATAGTCTAGCATTCATGACTTTTAGAGTTACCATGAATTTTCTACTTAGAGCATTTGACACCACTTTTGCTTTCCTCAGGTGGTAATCAATCAAATAGTCATAATCTTTTATTAGTTATAACCACTTTCTCTATCTCAAATTTAACTCTTTTCTGGGTGAGGAGGTACTTTAGACTTTTATGATCTTTATAAATATAGTATTTTTTTACCATACAGGTAATGCCCCTATATTTTTAGAGCAAAAATAATTGCAGCTAGCTCTAAGTCATGAGTAGGATAATTCCTCTCATGTACCTTTTACTATCTTGAAGCATAAGCTATTACTTTTCCATCCTGCATTAACACATAACCCAAATAATTTAATGAAGCATCACTATACATTGTAAATTCCTTACCCTATTTTGGTTGAACTAGGATAAGAGCTTCTATCAACATCTTCTTCAATTTCTCAAACTTTCTTAACATTTATCATCCCACTCAAATCTCACATTGTTTCTCATCAATTTGGTTAAAGGAGTAGCAATGATAGAAAACCCTTTCACAAACCTCCTGTAATACCCTGCTAAACCCTGAAAACTTCTTATCTCTATCACATTCCTCGGTGGTTCCCATTCTAACACTGCTTTCACTCTACTAAGGTCAACTTTGATTCCCTCTGTTGAAACTATATGCCCTAGAAAAGCAACTTTATTTAGTCAAAACTCATATTTACTAAGTTTGGCGTACAACTATTTCTCTGTTAGAGTTTGTAACACAACTCTGAGATACTGTTCATGTTTTTTCTTGTTTCTAGAATATGCTACAATATCATGTAGAAACACCACCACAAATTGATGAAAATATTCATCAGATCCATAAAAGCTACTAGTGCATTAGTGAGCTAAATGGCATCACTAAGAATTCATAATGCTAGTATCGGATTCTAAAAGTTGTTTTAGTAATATTAACCTCTCTAATTCTCAATTGATGATACTCAAATCTCTAATCAATCTTTGAGAATAAACTTGCACCCCTCAATTGATTAAAAAGATCATCAATTCTAGGCAAAGGGTATTTATTTTTCATAATCATTTTGATTAGTTGCTTGTAATCAATACACAGTCAGGGCAACTTATCTTTTTTTTTAGAAATAATAGAGCTGCTCCCCAAAGAAATACACTAGGTCTTATAAAAACCTTTATCTAATAGATCTTGTAATTGCACTTTCAATTCTTTGAATTCAATAGGTGCTATTCGATAAGGACTAATGGATATTGGAGCTGTAGTAGGATGTACCTCAATTTCAAAATCAAGTTCTCTCTAAGGTGATAAACCTAGCAACTTATTAGGAAGCACATCAAGGAATTTAGAAATAATAAGGATATGTTTAAGATTGGAACTAAGAACATTCATGTCAATGGCATATGCCAAATATGCTTCACACCCTTTTTAATGAAGCTTCCATGCTGTAACAATAGAGATAAGATTATTTAAAAGACTTCTCTCAATATTCACTATCACTGATTGGCCCTTTATAGTGTAAAGGGTCAATTTCTTATAGCTATAGTCAATGATGGTTTGATGCTCAGTCAGCCAATCCATTTCTAGTATCACATCAAATTCATGGAATGGTAGATCCATCAGATCAGCAGAAAATTAGTACCCCTAAATCACTAGAGGATATTTTCTATAGACCCTGTTCACAATCACACTCTGTCCTATAGGATTATAGACTCTGATATCTATATCAACATGTTTAGTCTCTAACCCCTTATTATGTGCTTATGTAGTACACATATATGAATGTATAGAACTAGGGTTTATTAATGCCAAAATTAGAAAATCAAATAAATAAAAAGTACCAGTTATGATGTTTGGTGCTATAGCCTTTTCCCTAGCTCTCACAACATACTATTTGGCTAGACCACGAGCTTTAGACCTTGTACCTTGACTAGCACTAGGTTGCTCTCCTCTATTCTATCTCTGACCCCTATTCTAAGGTGTAACATTAGATGCTTATGTCTAAGTACCTACTATTATTTCTGAAGGCACTCTCTTTTATAATGATCTCCAGCACCATAATGAAAACACTCTCCTCTTTTAGCCAATCTACATTGCCCCCAATGTCTCATTTGATAGGTATTACAAGTTGGAAGTCCATTTCTATTACCACTTATACTAGGAGCACTATCAGCTCGAGGAGGCAATCGAGGTCTGCACGTAGAAGCTTGTCTAGACCTCTGGGACTATACCTATCTTGTCCTTAATACCCTTACTGATATTAGGGCCTAAGCTATGACTTTGTCTGTGATTGACGTTCTCTTCTTTTCTTACCATCCTTTGACACCATTCTAGACTATCCCATAGTGAACTACCTCTTCCTCTGGAAGAAGTCTCTATTCTCTTTAATTATTTCTTTAATATCATATTCAGCTACCACTAGCACTGTAAAATATTTCTCTCTAGTTTGTTATTTGCATTCTTAGTTCTACATTCAGCATTATTAAGAAATCTCTTTCATTTCTCTTCTTCATTAATAATAAACTCTTCAGTATATTTTAGTAGCCTAGTTAAATCTCTCTTATATTCTAACATTGTCCTTTTTCCCTGCTACAAGCCAAGGAATTCCTCTCTTTTTTTGTCCTCATATGAGTTAGGTGTATATTTCTTCCTAAACTCATTAAGGAAAAATTCCTATGTTTGGTCTTTAGGTGCTTTTCTCCTCTTAATAGTGTTCCACCAATTGTAGGCTTTTTCTTGAAGAAGATAAGTGGCACACTGATTATTTTTTGCTTCGATATAATTTAGCTGCTCTAAGATTCTAAATGTTTTATCTAACCAGTACTCAGCTCTATTGGTATCATCCTCCTTCGTCTTAAGGAAATCAATAGCTCCCATATTTTTAGCCTTTCTAAAGGAGTTTTTTTTTATGGAGCAGCTAGTGGTAGAGGTGGTACTAGTGTTAAAAAAGGTAGAGGTGGAGTAGCAGTAGTAGTATGTCTCAGCAACTTCACTATCAGCTGTAATAAAGCATGAGATGCTTCTACCAGCTATTGACCAGGCACTTGTGGCTATGGCTGCTATGCAATATCATTGGGTTTAGGTATAGATGTATTACCTACCCCAGTATTATTATAGGTGAAATACTAGCCACTTCCTTAGCCCCTCCTTTGGGTACCTGATTAGCCATATGATTACTACAAAAAGAATAACCTACTAGCCTTTTCAGAGGAATTGAAACTTAGATAGTTGCACTCATATACTCTACCTAGGAATATTAAAACTATGCTTTGATACCACTAAATGTGATACCTGCTACTAGATTCCCGAAGAAACCTAATAAGTGCTGCACTTTCTACTAGGTCACACATCCTGGAATTGCTTTCCTAGACTCATTCATTTAACTTTTACCAAATCTTTAGTATTTGATTCAGCTTAACTCTAAAAATCATTCTACCTTTTTTTAGGCTCAACTTAAGGTCATAGAAGTCTAATCATACCACAAATAGTTATTTATAGACTTCACAAATTTTTACTTAATTTTGGCAGCATAACGGTTGTCCGGGTGACTAACCAAATTTTGAACACTTGTAAAACACTTCAATAAATACATCTCACATCTCTTGGACCCTTCTGGTCCCCCAAATATACACCTAACATCATCTATCTAGCAAACATTAACACAGGCCTCAGGCCATAAATAGATATTCATAAATTAGAGCCTTAAGCACATATACCATATCATCAAGTATAAGAAAACCATACATTCAAATTAGTCTGATAATATACTTATTACAAAACCACTATCTATGACATATATATACAGGCCACCTATATATAGGATACCCATTCCCACCTAAGTATAATGAGTGCAAAAGCGATACAAAATGTATACATAACAACCTTCTGTCAACTATCCTCTAAACTCTATCTACATTCTTTACGAAGCTATACCTTGGTTCTAGTTACCTGCGCATTAAAATAGGTACATTGGGTATATAATATACTTAGTGGTGAACTCAAGCATTTAAATCATGTCATATAGTTTATTGATGCACATATAATCATAATATTATTTTATCCAGATTATCAAAATTTAGTTGATACATTTGTGTCCAAATTACCAAAATGCCCTTGTACCTGTAAAGTGCTAATTAGTTACCTATTTACTCATTTAAACACAAGTAAATTATTGATTTAAAACACTTTCAGTAAAAATATTAAAAGAATATAGCTATCAGGTCAATAAAATCCATGTGTGTGAAAAATACCAAAATACCTCTAAATATATATATTGAAGTAGCAGTCATATAATCAAGTCAAATTATGCATTTGATTATTTTTCAACATCAGATTCAATTCATATATTATTTATTCAATTAATTTAACTTGCCTAACTAGAAAGATGCAATGCCATACACTATAGCTAGAGGGAATAAAAAATAGTGCAGTGGTGCACATTCTGAACCCCAACCGCTGCATCGGCCTTATCAAGTCATAGCACCCAAGGTGCATATAACATGATATGATCTATCTAACATATTAGTACAGTGGCCCTCTGGACTTGGGCTGCTGTATGGCCCTATTTAAAGAATAGTGAGGTCATAAGTGGGTCTGCCTAGTAAATTGGTTTGTTTAATAGACTAGTGTTGTGGCCCTTCGGGACCTATACCGCTGCAACAACATAATCAAGTGAATGGCATCAAGTGTGCAAAAGTAGACAATTGTTTATCTAATATACCAATATAGTGGCCCCAATGGGGACCTAGGCCACTATATCAGCCTTGCCTAAAAATCAGACAGTGAAGTAGCTGCTAAAATCCCTAAGTTAATCGGCCAACCCATTTAGTAAGTGTCTAACTAATGGCCCGTGTAACTCAATTTATGTTTATTTCTTCACAAATTAACTTATTATAATATTTAAGAGTAAAAAATAGTCAGTTATGAATTTTATTTTATAGTTGAATTTTAACCTGGTCTGGTACGGCCATAATTAGGCTATACTGGTTAAATTCCTAACATTATTTTAAGTCTTGTAATTGAACAATATTTAAGGTATATTATTCTTGATTTTATTACATCATCATTTTTCATGTTACTACCATTTACTGTCTTATGTCATTTTTGGTTCAAGTAATGGTCAAACTGGATAGTTATTGGTCGTTTCATTACATTTCGATAACCAATTCTAGTCCCATTTCTAAAGATTTTCCAATGCAGTTTGCACTTATAAATCTCATATTATTCATAAGCCTAATGGCATCCATTTACTAGGCCATTTACAAGGCCAAAACATTGGCATTATTGCCATAAGATTTATTCTTAAAGTATAGCCCTTAAAGGCACATCTTTTGGTCCAATTCAATAGTATATTTCTTATTCACTTTAAACTCTCTATGAGCCTATTTAATTCAAGTTCTTTTTCAAGTATTGACCATTCATTAAAGTTTATTATCATACATCTACATAGATGTGATTATTCCATATTGAAGTCCAATTAAAGCCAAGTGAATTTAACCATTTCAAGTTTAATACATCAAGGTTTAAGGCATTCATTCATTTCAAGAAAATTACCAAGGGTCATTTAGCCTATTCATCATCAAAGCTCTTAGATATTATACCATATAGACCTTGATCATGCACTTTCTTATCATTAATCCTACCTTCAATTTTTCATACATAGTATAACTAAGAATGTTCATATGCCTTTACAAATTTCAAGCCATTTAAGCATAACATATGTCTTGGCCATTTTCAAGCTTTCATGTATTTATTCCTTACTCAAGCTTAAAACAAACCATACCATTATAACAAGTACAAACCATTATACACATACACATATACACATCTATTCAAGGATTTAAAAATCATTTTCTTATTGAATCAAGCAATGCACATACACATACTACTTGCTAACACTATCGGGTACTCACACTTCTCAAGCATAATTTCATTATATTGCAATTCCAAAACATTACCAAGATAACCCATACCATGAACATGCCTCCCTTAGTATCTAAACCTCTTGGCCAGCATTGAAAATATATATTAAAGCCAGTTTCCCTCACATAAGTTCTAATTTCAATCATCAATTTCTCATTACTCTAAAGGATTTCATTCGCACTTGATGATACCATCTATTAGGCATTAGACTAAGCAATCATATGATAATTTCTAGTCCTTAAAAATCAAATGGCATGAGAGAAATGCCTAAGTCCACTTACCTTACTAGGGAGAAACACTTGAAACCTTCTAACACCTAAGTTTTTAGCCTTCCACGGTACTTTATTATCCCTTCTTTAAGCCCTTTTGTCCTTCAATTTTCCTTAAAAACTATTCACACACATACTCTTAAATGTTAGGCATCCCAATCCACTATTAATAGCCCAAAAGGAATAAGAAAAAAATCAAGAAAAAGGCTATGGAACTCACCTAAGGTACCTTATTAGACTATTTTTTACCAGTAAACTTTGAATATTTTTAATTAATTGTAGAGATGTCCTTTTCTAGAATTTTTTCATATCTCATGACTCTAATACATAAGAAGAATTTTAGATGATGACAGTTTGTAGAATTGATTTTAGAAAGATGATGAAAATGGCCATTAACTTCCTATGTGGCATCAGTTCTGGGCAGTAAAAGGGAGAAAAAATTTTTTTTATATGAGTGGCTTTGCCACTTGTCAAGGCCATTTAGACATTTGACATAGCCCTTAGGCTAGTTGGCATGGTATGGGTGGGTCTTGTGACCTCCTGAACCATCACGAAATGGCTCAATTTTTGGTAGAACTTTAAAAATTCACCAAAATTCACATGGACCTCAAAAAATTATGCTATTTATTTTGAAATTCCTATTTTAATCCCCTTTACATGGTCATAAATTTTTGCAGCCAAATTCCATTGATAGAGCAATTTTCAAACTACCTCAATTTGCTTTCCAATCTAAAAAATTATGAGAATTTGCCAACGACCTCGAAATTCAAAAATTCTTTAACCAATTAGATAGATCAGTAGCTTATAGTCAAAAATGAATTATTAGTTCTACTAAATTTTTAAATTCTAACTTTTTCATCAGTTTAAAGCCTCTTAAAGTTTCATGACTAGTGTCGTTGCCTCGATCCTCATACAAGCGACCTAACTCCACGGGCACACTTCCCAAACCTAGTAGCATTATTCACGGAGCCTCAATGCATGAGCCTTAAAACTTTTGTTTTTAAAGTCCTTAATTGGGCTTATTTAAGGCCTCATAAAATTTAAAGTCCTAACTCTAATGGCAAGTGGGTGTACTATTCACTTACTATAACAAGAAATTTTGAAAAAATATCAAATGATCTTAGATAATTAAAATTCCTTCACCAACGAACTAAATGAAATTTTGACTCTCAGAGTGTGCTATTTTTAGGTCTATCTAAGGATATCCTGAGTCATTCCTGGCTCAACCTCTTTTAAGGTTACTATTTACTAATTTACTGCTTAAACTGAACTATTAGTTCTGCTAAATTTTTAAATTAGCCCATTATGCTCATTTTTTGGCCCATCAAAGTTTAAAGACTAGTACACTTCTTCACTAGCATTATCAAGTTATCACGGCTTCCTAGGAACACTATTGAAGCCTCGGAGGTACTATTCATGATAACCTAATTTATGAGCATTATAATTCTTCCCCTTTTAAGTAATTTTATCCTTATAATTACTTGATTAAAATAAGTGTGGGTACTAAGCCTTTATCTACTCCTCATTTTCCATGTAGCCTCTTTAATGTTGTGATGCCTCCATCTTTAACTAGTGGTATAGTTTTATTCCTTAACTATTTGACTTCCTTAGCTAAAATCTACATAGATTCTTCTTCATACCTTAAGTTTGGTTATACTTGAATCTCTTTACCTGATATTACATGGGATACATCAGATCTGTATTGCCTCAGCATTAACATATAAAACACATCATGTATCTACTGGAATTTAAGTCATAAAGCTAGCCTATAAGCCAATGGCCCCACACATTCTGTAATCTCATAGGGACCAATGAATCTAGGACTAAGCTTTCCTTTCTTACCAAACTTGAGTATCTTCTTTCATGGTGATACTTTAAAAAAACACTTTCTCACCCATTCCATATTCAATATCCCTCTTTTTTATATCAATATAAGACTTCTAACAGAGCTTTTAATCTCTTTCTGATAATCTTAACTTTATCCTCTGCATCCAATAGGTCCCATTATCTCTAACTTTAATCAAGCATTGGGGAGTTCTGCAACTTTTACCATATAGTGCCTTATAAGGTGCCATACCCAAACTAGCTTAATAGTTGTTGTTATATGCAAACTTAGCCAATGTAAGATACTGATCCCAACTACCTTTAAACTCAATAACATAACTACATAACATGTCTATCTCTACTTGTATTACTCTTTATAATTGTCCATCTGTCTAAAGATGGAAGGTTACACTGTATGTCAGTTTAGTCCTAAGAGCTTTATGAATTTGTTCCATAATCTAAAGGTAAATCGGGGATCTCTATCAGAAATAATTACTACTGGCACATCATGCAATCTCACAATCTGATTAATGTACAGTCATGCCAGCTTCTCCAAAGAATAGTCAACCATCATAGGAATAAAGTGTGCTGTCTTAGTTAACTTCTCCATAATTACCCATACTGATCACACTTGCTCCTTGCCAATGGTAAACCCATCATAAAATCCATAATGACCTTCTCCCATTTCTATTTTATTATTGCTATTAGATGTAATAATCTAGAAGGAACTTGATGTTTAGCCTTTAGTTGTAGACAAGTCAAACATCTAGCTACATATTCAGCTATGTCATGCTTCATACCTGACCACTAATAATGAGGTTTTAAGTCTAAAAACATCTTTGTACTACTTGGATGCATAGAATAAGGAGCTTCATATGCCTCTCTCAAAATCTATGCTCTCAACTCATTTACATCAGGTACATACAATCTGTTATGGTAGTATAGATATCTATCCTCTCCCAATTCAAACTTAATGGTTTTCCCCTCTTTGACTTTGCTTATGGTCTGTACTATGGTTAATCTACAATTCAGCCAAAATGGCATTTTCTTTATGTACTCCATTCTAACATTCATTATTCTCAATATTGCCACGAACTTTCCACTCAAAGCATCTGTAACTACATTGACCTTTCTCGAATGATAATTTACTAAACAATCATGGTCTTTTATCAACTCTAAGCACCTTATCTACCTTAAGTTTAACTATTTTTTATGTAAAGAGGTGTTTCGAACTCTTATGATTAGTATAAATATTAGCATTTCTCACCATATAGATAATGTCTCTATGTGTTCAATGAAAAAACAATGGCTGCTAACTCCAAGTCATGCATATGATAGTTCTTTTGATGTGGCATTAACTATCTGGAAGCATAAGCCACTACCTTACCTTCACACATCAAGGCATATTCGAGCCTATTGTGTGAGGCATTGTTGTAAATAGCAAAGTCCTTACCCTATTTAGGTTGGGCAAATATAGAAGCCTCAGTCAACATGCCTTCAACTTTTCAAAACTCATCTAGCACTTCTTATCCCATCCAAACTTCAAATCCTTTATCAATAATCTAGTTAATGATGCTGCAGTCATGGAGAATCCTTTTATAGACCTTTTGTAATAACCATTTAATCCTAGGAAGCTTTGTATTTCAATCACATTCTTAGTTGGCTTCAACTTTAACACAGCCTTAACCTTACTAGGATCCACCCTAATACCCTTTACAGATGTAAAATAAACTAGAAAGGCTATTTCATTTAGCTAAAATTCACATTTGCTCAATTTGGCATATAATTTTCTCTCCCTCATTCTCTATAGAACAATCCTTAGATACTGTTCATGTTCCTCTCGAGTCTTAACATATACCAAGATATCATCAATAAACACTACAACAAACTGATCCAGATATAGTTGAAAGACCCTATTCATCAAGTCCATAAAAGCTAATGAGGCATTAGTGAGTCCAAATGGCATCATTAAGAACTCATAATGCCTATATATAGTTCTGAAAGTAGACTTAGTTATGTCAAACTCCTTAATTCTCAACTGATGGTATCCCAATCTAAAGCCTATCTTAGAAAAGACACTTGCACTTTTAAGTTGATTAAAAAAGATCATAAATCCTTGAAAAAGGGTATTTATTCTTCACAGTCACCCTATTCAGCTATCTGTAATCAATGCATAATGAAAAGTGACCCATATTTCTTCTTTACAAATAACATAAGTGCTCCTTAGGGTGAAACACTAGGTCTGATGAAATCCTTGTCCAATAATTCTTTCTACTATACCTTCAATTCCTTCAACTCAGTAAGTGCCATTCTATAAAGTGTAATAGATACAAGTGTTGTACCAAAATACATTTCAATTTCAAAATCAAATTCTTGTTGTGGGGGTAATCCTAGTAACTCATTAGGAAATACATCTAGGAATTCAAATACAACTGGGATTTGGTTAATGTTAGGTGTAGAGTTATTGGTGTCTACTACATAGGCTAAATAGGCTTTACAACCCTTACGAGTATATCTTCTTGCTGAAGCAATTGAGATAAGGTTATCTAGAGAATTTCTCTCACTTATAACTATTACCTCATAACCTTCTGCTATCTTGGGGTTAAGCCTTTTATTTTTGCAATCTACCATAGACTGATGTTTTGATAACCAATCCATACCCAAAATAACATCAAATTCATTAAATGGGAGTTTTATTAAGTTTGTAAGAAATATTTGATTTTGAATTATCAGAGGATAGTGTCTATATATCTTATTCACCGTTATACTCTATCTAATTAGGTTACTAACTTGAATATTGATATCTACTAGTTCTAGTTCTAATCCCTTATCTTGTGCTTATGTAGTGCATATATAAGAATGTGTTGAGCCTAGATCTATCAATACCAAAGTTAGAGCATAAAGAAAAATGTACCAGTTATCATATCTAGAGCCTCTACATCCTCACAAGCTCTAATGGCATATTTTCTAGTTACAACTCATGCCTCAGTCTCGGTTCCCTAGTTGTTACTAGGTTGGTCAGCTCTAAACTATCTCTACCCTGTGTTCTAGGGTGTGGTTGAAGCTTGTGTTTGTGCAAGTTTTGCTTGCCTCTATGGACAGTCCCTCTAATAGTGGTCTTTAGCCCCACACATAAAACATTCTCATATTCTAGTCACTCTTTATCGCCCCTAATGCCTTCTACTACATAGCTCACAAGTAGGAGGTGCACTCCTGGCTACTGAAGTTGGGGCACTTGAGGTCTGCTATAGTGGTCTAGGCCTAGATACAGATACCTATCCTAACCTCTGAGATTATGGCTTCCTTTGTGTTTGATGTACTAATTGAGACTGAGTATAGGCCTCCCTCTATCTCTTAATAGCTCTAGGTGTTATGCTAGTCTAGCTTACTGTATACTACCTCTTTCTCTAAAAAATCTCCCTCTTCTCTTACATTATCTCTCTATATCATAGGTAACTGACAGTAAAACTACAAAATCTATTATCTTTGGATTTGCTATCTGTATATGCAGTTCCATATTGAGGCCTTGAAGGAACCTTTTACATCGCTCCTCTTTATTGGGGATAAATTCCTCTACATGTCTACTATGTCTTGCAAATTCCTTCTCATATTCAAAAATTATCCTTCTACCTTGCTTCAGGTTGAAAAACTCTTACCTTTTCTTATCTTTATATGATTCTAGAATGTATCGCTTTTTAAATTCTATCAAAAAGAAGTCCCAAGTAACTTCTATTACTATTGCCTTTCTTTTCTTTTTTTTTTTTTATGGTGTCTCACTAATGAAAGGCTTTTTCTTATACAAGAGAAGTATCACACTTCAAGTTCTCCTCATCAGTACATTCTAATTGTTATAATATCCTCTAGGTCTTCTCAAGCCAATATTAAGCTCTGATTGCATCATCCTCCTTAGGCCCCAAAAAATCAACTGCACTTATCTTCTTTACCCACTCTAGATATGTCTTTTGTATTGGTGCTGGAGGTAGAGGAATTGGAGCTAGTGGAAGAGGTGGTACTACTCCTGATTCATGCCTCAGTAGTTCTATAATCTGCTGTAATAATGCTAAGAGGGCTTACTACTATTTTAGTTGTTGTGGCGATGCAACATTGTTAGCTTCAAGTGTCACTGCACTAATAGCTTCTCCCTCAGCTGAGGTAGAACATGACTAGCAACCTTCTCTCCATGTTCAGTTAGTGTCCTTTCACTCATTTGACCACTACAAAAAAATAACCTCTGTCATCCTCGTTATAATGTAGTTTATCAGAAAATCAATCTTAGGCAATAGCACTCATGTAAACTACCTAAGAATGCCTAAACCTAACCTCTGATACCAATAAATGTAACACCCCTACTTGATTTCTGAAGGAACCCGATAAGTGGTGCTACCTTCCACCCAGTCACCCATTCTAAAATTACCCTAAATGCTCATTCATTTAACACTTATAGTCATGCTTATATTCAATTTTAATGTTACTTAAATCTTCATACTAACTCCCAAATATTATTATTCAGATTATAATTAACTCCACAATATCATCACATAAGACCCTGGGTCCATATCACATCATAACATAAATATTAATACCATTCAAGTAAATTAATTATATATGCCATAAATCATTCAATCATATGTTTAC
>CANXYI011015309.1:0-10109 GCA_948208565.1 Hura crepitans
ATGATTACAAAAAAGCCTTCCAATTTATCAAATAGTATATGATTAATCCTCTAGTTCTAAGACCTCTGAAACCTAGTAAGCCATTAATCCTATACCTAGTAGTGGAAGGATCCTCAATAGGGGCACTAATTACACAACCAAATGAAGCTGGAATAGAAAATGTGGTTTATTAACTAAGTAAGAAATTGCTTCTGTAAGAACAGAAGTAGAGAAAATATGTTTGGGGGTAATCTGGGCATCAAAAAAGTTGCATCACTACTTCCAATCTTTCAAAGTAAAGGCAGTGGTGAAACATGACTCACTTAGGTATCTACAAACCATGCCATCCTTGGTGGGAAAGATAGGATGTTGCATCTTATTGCTCCAGGAGTTTGATATCTCCTACATTACTTAGAAGACCATTAAGAGATGATTGTAGCTGAATTCCTAGCCTAGCACCTGATTGAAGAAGGAGGAATATGAATTTCCAGATGAACACTTGGGGGTAATATCCTAGAAAGGATGGAAAATGTTTTTTGATGGGGCTGCTAACCAAAAAAGAGTAGGTGCTAGGGTACTAGTCAACAGTCTGAAAGGTGAACATATGTTCTTGGCAAGAAAGTTAGAATTTTTAGCCACTAACAACACGGTAGAATATGAGGTATGCATCTATAGTCTTGAAACTCTGTATCAGGTAGGGGCAAAAGTGGTTGACATCTACGGACACTCAATGCTAGTCATCTAATAGGTAAAGGGTGAATAGGAAGTCAAGGATGAGAACTTAAACAAGTATGTCAGAATACTCACGAATCTTTCTGAAGGGTTTGATCGATGCACCTTTCACTACATCCCTATAGAACAAAACTAAGTTACAAATGCTTTAGCCACCTTGAAGTCAGTGTCAAACCTTACCAAAAAGGATCTACCTAAGCCGATGTATTTCAACAACATAAGGTTTCCCACCTATACTAGAATAGTCAGCTCTGCCGTTGGGCCGCATCATCAGGAATTACCATGGTACCATGATATCTAAACTTATTTAGAAATGGGACAATACCCTAAGAACACAATCGAAAAAGATAAAAAGGCCCTCCAAAAGTTATCCACTCAGTTTATCTCATTCGAATACATGTTGTACAAAAGATAGGTTGATAGGATACAACTCAGATGTATAGACAAAACCGAATCCCAAAGAGTACTCGAAGAGGTACATGAGGAGGTATGCGGTCCTCATATGAATGGAAGGAATCTAGCAAATAAAATCATTAGATTGGGATATTACTGGTCGACCATGGAATCAGATTATTGCGATTTCATGAAAAGGTGCCATAAATGCCAAGTATATGGGAACTTAAGCTATCTGTGACCAAATAACCTGACTAGTTTGTCATCTCTATGGCCATTTTCAACATGGGGAATTGATATAATTAGAGAAATAAGGCCATCAACTACTAGATGTCACAAGTTCATAGTGGTAGTAGTGGATTACTTCACAAAATGGGTTGAAGTAGAATCTTTCAATAAATTAGGGGTAACACAGATGGGAAAATTTATTGAAGGAAATATCGACTGTAGGTATGGATTGCTACAATAGATCATCTCAGACAATGGGGTATAATTTCAGGGAGAAATTAGACAACTTTTATAGAAATACAAGATTCAACATCATTAGTCTTCTCCGTATCAACCTTAGACTAATGGAGCAGTAGAGGCTGCCAATAAAAATATCAACAAAATTTTGCAAAAGATGATTGTCACCTATAAGAATTGTGTAGATATATTACCATTTGCATTGTGGGGATATAGAACAACTATCAAGACATCTACCCAGGCTATACCTTATTCACTAGTATATGGCATGGAGGTAGTACTACCAATTGAGGTTGAAATACCTTCATTAAGGGTGGTATTAGAAGCAAATATACCTAAAGCAGAATGGGCTAGAAGCAGATACGAGCAGTTGGCATTAATTGATGAAAAAGGGCTTAAAGCTCTCTATCACACACAACTGTACCAGAAGAGAATTGTGAGAGCTTACAATAAGAAAGCCAAGCCTAAAACCATACTAGAAGGTGATTTGGTGCTCAAACATATCAGATCATTATTATCAGATCCTAGGGGAAAATTCAAACCCAATTAGGAAGGTCCATATTTGGTTAAGAAGGTGCTCAAGCATAAAGGCATTAAGATCTCAGATTTGGTGGGTAATGAATTCTCAGAACCAATCAACGCAAATAGGCTAAAAAAGTACTTCTGTTAAAAAAAAGGTATGCTAAGCTGAAAACCCAAATAGGGCAGTTTAGGTAAAAGTTAGGACACCCCGATAAGGTGAAAACCCAAAAAGGCATTTCATGCAAAAATTAGGGGATTTGAGAGAAAATGTCCAATCAAAAAAACTTTCTTAAAGCTGATTAGTAATGAGAGTTCTATCAATGGAAATTAATACATTCGCCAAGATTAATGGGCTTAGTCTTAAATGCAGTTAATGATAAAAATGCTTTAGTTCTGATCATTAATATGTAAATTCCCATTTAGGAAAGGGTTATACAAGTACCTAAATTCTACATACATTGCTTCTTTTCAAAGTTAGGGACATTATCCCCATTCCTTCTTTTTAGCACTAATGATCTATTGTCTTTAGCACCACTCAAGATCCACTTGTTGTAATATTCATCTATATTAACAGCATCAATTGTATAATCAGGCATGTCCCTCAGGATAGTGCGTTGTTGCTATAAGTCGGAGAAAGAGCGTGGGAAATGACGAGTCAAAAGGCCACCACGAAATCCTGAGAGCTCAGTAGGTATCCTTTGCACTAAACGAAATTGCCATAAGATGTGTAAAGGAATGTAAAAGGTAGCATATCTTAACTCGATCAAGAGAACACAATTGACATGGCAAGAGAGAGTAAAATGTCTAATTTTCCACCAAGGATGTCTCCATTGCACTATGATAGCTATATCGAGCCACAAGATCCATTGGTTAAGGGAGTCACACTTTATTACAAGCTTCCCCTCACAATGATGGCATGAGCCATACTTCACCCAAAGTCTTTCAGGTGGAGGAATGAGCAATCCTAGCTTCTCTTACAACCAAATCTAAAAAAAAAGAGAAGAAAGCTATTAGGTTGGAAAATCCGTAAAGGACCACCTAAGCAAAAATTAGGCAGACCCACTAGTGTGAAAATGGTCATATGCGTACTAGGCAAAAATTAGAGTCACAAGAAAGCTAAAGTCCATAACACATACTTGCAAGAGAAGTAGACTCCCAATTATGAAATCAACATCTCCTTTCATTAGTGCATCTAAATTATGGATGGTTTCAGCTAGAAAAATGCCAAAAGGATTATGGCTAGAGCATGTCACAGTCAGAAGGTGAAGGATTTTCAAATTGCAACACTCATATTAGGAAGTAACGATGAGCTAGCTTCCAAAAAGGCATAATAGAATACACTTCGCCCATTCCACTGAGTCAACGAGAATTTGACAGGCATGGTCTAGGATTGCTATAGGGAAATTGGGCCTACTCCTGGTACTATTTTACGAGCCATGACTAGAGAAAAACCCAAAGCAAGGTAATATTCATAGAGTAGCGGTCCTCGAAAGAAGGCAAGGCTAAAGGGGTAACTAGAGTGATTTTGTACTCTAAAATGGCAGCAAACTCTTCCAAGGATAGACAAATCTCTTATTGACCAAAGATAAAAAAGTGGAAGATAGGGTCTCAGTGCTGCGTTGTAGCATTTAAGAAATTGGGGTCGATCTGAACCTTCCTCAAAAACATAAGAGAAAAAAAGGGGGTGAGAATAGGGGAAGCTTAAGAGGCCTTCAATTGCTAAGTCTTAGACAAATCCAGGTGCAAAGAAGGCATAATGAGAGTATGGGGTGAGAAGATTAAGAAGGGGGGTATTTATAGAGTTAAAATCCCATTCATTTTCTTATCAGGAATATGAATCCAAAACATGCTAGGAAGTCTGCATGGACCTAAAAATAGTGTCATAGTCCATGCAGACTAAGAGATAGATGTTTGCACCATCACCATGCCAAGTTCGTGACCATATTTTGGCAATGTCTGCCCAAACTAAGTTAACCAAAGTCCACATGGACTAAAATGATTTTTAAGTCTGCACGGACTAAAATACCTCAAGTTCAAATAAGTGCCTAAGGGAAAATAAAACACCCATGATAAATAAAATTTGAAGGTGAATGTGCTTTAAAGAAAATTAAAATGTGTATACAGAGTTTGAAAAGTTTGGGAATATGAAGTGATAATTCCTGTCCCCAACCAAAAGAGGGGGGATGCCTCACATTCTACTCCCCTACATGATAACCAGAAAATAAAAAAAGAAGGAGGGGGTGCTTCCTAGCCTATTCCTCAAAATCATCTTCCTTCTCTGTGTCCTTATCTTCAGAGGAGATTACAAGCTTTTCAGCCACCTTGTAGGCTCTCACTTTCCTCTAGGCCTTGCGTAGTGTAGCAACCTGTCTTGATAGCTCATTCTGCAGGAAAAGTGGAGCATCAATGTAACATACATAACACATACAACATACATATGTAACATACATAACACATATAACATACATATGTAACATGCATAACACATATAACATACATATGTAACACACATGACTTGCATAACATACATATGAAACATACATGATATACATGACATGCATAACATACATGACATGCACAAAATTAATAATTATAGGAAAGCTATTTATAGTAAGCACCCGGGTCTCATTGATCATAGCCCTCCTGAATACCTCCACCACTTGGGTGGTCCTCTCTATGGAAGCCTTCTTCACTTGATCAGAGGAAAGAAACATAAGGCATATGTAACAAAAGACCCAAGTAACACAAATGGCAAGCTTAATAACCTTACCAGTGTGGTGTTCTTAGGCTCAAAGGCCACTAGCTAGCTTTCCTCTATACAGAGTTAAGTAAAAGATAACTCCCCATCAATGCTATTGGGCATGTAGCTTAGCTTTGGGACATCCACCAAGGTCTCTATCACTTCATCAAGCAAGGGGGTTAGACCGGCAGATAGACTTGGAACTCCATCGTGAGTAAGGGGAAGTGAGAACTAAAAGCCAGGAGAACTGGGAGCAGTTCTAGGTCACTTTCTATAGGAGGACGGGCTAGCCCTAGAGACATCTGTAGGCTACAATACCATACGTAGAATAAGAAAATGTCATAAAAAGGAATAAAAAATTAAGAAACTCACCTGGGGCAGAGGAGGTCCCGATTTGTATGGCACCTGTGAGAGAAAATGAGCTAAGGCCTAAGAAGCATAACCCTTAGTGCTATCCTCCACCAACATGGCCCCTGAAATCCCTATGGTCATACCTTACACAAACTCCAGATCATCTATATACCTCCTGAATAGAATTGAGTTAGTAGGGTTTAGAGGAATGAGGCAAATGTCAGGCCTCAAGTGCCAGCTCACCACTCTCTCTCTTAAAAACCAACAGTATGTCTCTGGAGTAGTCAATAGAAAGTGGTAGGAGGATAAGCCTTGGATGAAGTGCAGAGGAGGAGGCAGTTCATCGATGGGAAAGACCCACCAAGCTAAGTCAATCTATATAAGTAAGCATTAGTTACAAGTGAAGAAATAGCTAACTAAAATATTTTTTGACTTGACGTGTAGGAAATACTCATATTGGTTTAGACCCAAGAGCTAAGGTATTACCGGTGCTGCATTAGTGAAGCTGCATTCCATGGGCCCGAAGAAGGTCGCACCCATCTATCCATGACTGGATAGTGGCAAGGCACATCTAGCTCACAAGGATAAGCCAATAAATGGAGCTTATAAGCCTACACCTGAAATAGTAAATAACAAGGTCACAAAGAAGTTATAAAGAAACATGAACATATAAAAAGGAGTTGCTTACCAAAATGCCCAGTACAAAGCTCGAAACAAAGCGGTGGATTTTCTTGGTTCGCACAGCCATGTTTAGAGTCCTAAACATCCACCCAAAAGAAGAGCAACACTAGTTCCAATTGCTGAACTTGTCAACCTCCTCCAAGATAGGAAGGAAGCTCTAGCTTATAGTGCCATTGGCATTGGCGAAGAGAGTGGTACCCATCAAGCACAGAATAAAGCATCAAGTATACTGGTCTACCTCAGGCTGACTCAAGGGGAACTCCTCTCCCTATCTCTCCTATAAATTAGTGCAGGGAATACTTTTGGCTTTCTCTTGGGGAATAAAACCTAATAGTTCTTTCACCTCCTATAGCCTCAAGGATGGGTGACAATAGCAAGCATCAAAGGCAATCACATGTTTGCTGCAGAGAGCCCTGATAATAAAGGCCCAGTCAAAGGGGGTGATTGTCATCTCACTAAAAGGCATATGAAAGGTATGGGTGGTGTCTATCCATCTATCTAATAGTGCCCTCAAAGCCTACAAATCACGATGGTAGTCTTCGCCCATGAGGTGATCTAAGAAGGTCTAGAAGCTGATTGATCAAACCCTATTCTTCACTACCATTGGCATGGTGGAATCCCATTGCTAGGGTCCAAACTAGGTACCCCCACATTTAAGGTGCGTATGCATAAGAAACAAAGTAGAAGTTAGCAAAAGTCCACGCGGACTAAAAACTTTAAAGAAAGGCCTGCATGGACCAAGGAAAGTAGGAAAGATTAGTCCGAATGGACCACACTCATAGACATATGAAAGTCCGCACAGACTACACATAAGGTCAAACACAGTCAAACATAGGTCTGCATAGACATAATATAGTCAACCATAGGTCCGTATAGACTTTAAAAGATAGAGTACCTAGAATAATCACATAACAAGTTCTAGAGAAAAATTGAAAACTTGGTCTGCATAGACCAACTTTCCTAGAGATCTAAGTCCGCATGGACCAATCGTGCCCTAACCTATTTAGTCTACATGGACTTATCGAACCAAAAAACTTTCATAGCATGAAAACATAAGAAAACCTGATCAAAATGGCTAGGGAACACATAGGGGGTGGAAAGCACACCTGAGGGTAGACTTCAAAGTAAGCGTGGTGTGCCAAATCTGCCAAAATGGGGATCGGGTCACCAAACACCACCCCATTCATGGGAGCAATTTTTTGAGGCTAGTTGATGGTAGTAAACAGCACAAAGTTGATTGAACTCGACATAGAAATATCCTTCGATAGAGGAGGAGAGGGTACAGATCTTGCTTCCAGTGGAAGGAGGATAACGGTTGAAGTTTCTTCACCATTAAAAGAGGATGAAGGAAAAGCACTACCCACGTATGATGCCATTAGAGAATTGCCTATTAGAGAGAAAAATAGTAAAGAAAGGAGACTGGAAAGGACACAAATGAGAAATTAGGGGGAAAAAGAGATGGTTATAGTTCTGATGCTATAAGTCTGTGCGGACCTCCGTACTGTTAGTCTGCACGGACATTTTCCCTATTAAGTCTATATGGACCTTAACTCGCTTTGTCTGCAAGAGTCAGCCACAAAATGGGTTTGCGTGGATTCCCTTCAAAATCAGTCTACATAGACCATGACCAACAAAGTTTGCATGGACCTTTGACCACTAAAATTCAAAAGAATAAAAGAAAAGAAAAAAAGGGGGCAACGCCTCTCAAAAGACAAAACTTACTCCTTTCATAATTAAACTAATATTTCATTTCCTCTTTGCAGGATCGACTTGAAGTTCCATCCATAATCTTAGATCAATCATAAGTTTCATCCATAATTATGGATCAACCGCGAGTTCAATCCACTGATCATAGATCAACCTCGAGTTCAATCCACTAATTTTGACATCCACGCGGACTAGGTGATGTAGAAGTGGGACTATTTTAGTGCCATGTTTTGTTTCTTTGGTTTTGTACCATTTACACTTTATTGCTTATTTTGGGGTTGTAATAACTAGTAAACAACTTGTTTTGCATGCTAAAACCTAAATTTCACATCAAACAGTTTTATACATAATTAATCAGTGTTTCCCAATAAAATGGATTTGTATTTCCTTAATCAAAAGTCACAATCACCAAATGTATTTCAACAAAGGCCAATCTCCTAGAGATGGGAGTTGGGCAACTACTACCAATTCCTATGGAATTATGGGTAGTTGTAGGCCAATTAACAAATAATGAATGACTCATTTTCTAGATGTACATACGTGTTATATTTT
Organism: Hura crepitans; assembly: GCA_948208565.1. Classification (NCBI taxonomy): domain Eukaryota; kingdom Viridiplantae; phylum Streptophyta; class Magnoliopsida; order Malpighiales; family Euphorbiaceae; genus Hura; species Hura crepitans. Next base: position 8,123 of record CANXYI011015309.1, read on the forward strand.
ATAAATAGTGCAATTTACTTCTTTACATGAAAAGTGATACAATTTAAATTAAAAATGATGCATGCTAGATTGATAAAAGACTGATAAACATTACAATATACATAGACAACATATTATTAGGGCATAAATAAGATATGAAATTCTGAACCTTTCTGGTACAGAAGATCAGAGGTCCTGGTGTAGAGGCTAGGTGGTGACTTCACTAACCACTCTCGTCCTTAATAAAAATCATAATCTCTATAGTTATGAATAGAACTTAATTAGGACTTGGAATTTCTTAAGAAATTGACTAAAAATTTGCTTAGAAAAATAGACTTATAACTGTCCGGTGGGACCAAAATAGCCCTGTAACTGTTTGAGAACAAATTCAACTGTTGAAATAAATTCATAACTAAGTGCCTACATGTGACATGTATGAATTGATTGTCTTGCATTACATTTACAAATTTATAGCCTATTGCTACATCTAAGTGCTTACATGTGACATGTTTTTAATACATTAATTAACCATTGAGTTTTATACTTAAGTTACAAGTGTTTTGGTGCGCAGGTTACAAAAGTAGGCAATTTGGCCTCGAGGATCTTGCAGCATAGCAGCACAAATAATAAAGGTTATATAGCTATGTGTTTTCAATGTTTAGTAGGCACTTATGTAAATACTATAGGTTATGGGTTCAACAATCTTAAGAGCGGCTAGTGTCTATATATATAAGTGTATGTGTGATATATATATTCCCGTTTATCCAAATATTTAATTTCTGTAGCTTCTGATGATTTTGGGCCTGAGGCCTTTTGTGGTATTTTGATGTATATTGATAATGGGGTAATGTTATTGAGTGGACCAAAAGGGTTTAGAGGGAGACAGAGTGATAACAATGATACTAAAAGTGTTTTTACAAGTGGAAAAATTTTTAGAATGTCACTCGAGTAGCCATTGTGCTGCCCAAATTTTTGTAAACATATTAAGGGTATGTTAAATGGTTTCTTGGGTCTGTTATACCTTAAATAAGAATATTTAAGAGATAGACTAAGGGTTTAATCAATATTTTTTCAAATAATAAAAATACCTTGTAAGTGTTAAGGAGTGCAGGTCTGGAGTAATTTTAGGATGGGTGACCTAGTGGGAAGTGCATCGCATATCAAGTTTCCTCAGGAATCTAGTAAAGGGTGTCATATTTACCATATCTTTATCTCTTTCTGCTTCATAAGTTACAATCGCTGTAACACCCAAAAATACTGAGGTTATGAATAGTACTTCCCAGGATGTGAATTATACCACCTTACTCGGTCCACTTTCGAACCCTAAATAAGAGATGCCACATGTGCCACCTCTCATTTGATACCTTTGATGGAGCTGAACAAGTGATGACATGAAGATACTTTATCTTACTCCCTTAGTTATAAACTCATTATCTTCTTAAAACCCTTCTTAAAAATATGTAAACTAAACTTATCGAATGTGCTTATGAGGTTTTTTCGGCAAATTTGTTACAGTCACATTTTAGCAAAAATTTGGTAGCATAATGGCTATTCGGGGTAAAAATAAAAAATTTTAAAACTGCATAAAATGCACTTTTAATAATTTTCTCATACTTCATACATGTCTCCGAATCCTGTTAATCCTCTACAGACTCAATTGAACTAGTCATTCGGCATTATAATGATCTTAACCCATTTGAGCATACATACATACCATGCCATATACTACTATTAAACATTTTTTATACATTATAGTCTACATTATCTATGCCACTTTACTTTCCTTCAGATTTAACGCAACCACATTTACATTTAAGTTGACTAAGTATTTCTTAACTTAACATTAGCCTATCCCCTTCTAACTATAAATGAGTACCTAATTACAATTGTACAATGCATCACAAAGATATACATATGATATATTGCAAAAGAAATGTTTGATCTGCAATGCTACTTGTGAGGTTGCACTTCGCTACCAGCTACAACCTATGCATCGAAAAAACAAACA
>CANXYI011015342.1:0-15115 GCA_948208565.1 Hura crepitans
ATATATGCATAAAATAAAATTTAAAATAAGTAGAAAACTTAGGTATCCCTCAACCTTATAAACAAACACATTATCATAATTAAAATCCATAAACATTGTTAATGTAATGCCTGAAATACCATTATTTTATGAATAGAACTCCCGAGCATGACATAGTGTCATTTAAGACACTAAAAGGTCACATAGTAGCCAAAAGGGGTACTAGTCAATCAAACTTTGACCAACTAGAAAGTCATGAAAATGAGTGAATTAAAAATTTTAGCAGAATAAATAAATCATTTTGGGATGAGAACAAGTGAATAGTGAACATAGTTAGGGTTATGCTCAGATAGCTCCAAGAAGTGCCCGGATGGTCCCAAAAATACCATACTCTAAAGCTTAAAAATTCCAATGAGTCTATTAGGGAAGGAATTTTAATATTCCGAGGTCGTTTGATAATTTTTCAAAATTTTTGAATTACTCTAGTGAATATTAACCTTAACTCTTGGAGAATTTTTTACCTAAAATTTTGTCTGACCCTTAATGCACATAATTGAGAATTTTCGAAACTAGAATAATGATTTTTGGAGGTCTAAAGAAATTATTTGGAATTTTCAAAATTTAAAAGAAAATAAAATTAATTTGGGACGTCCAATCGACAAGTGGTGCAATCAGGGCCACACACCACAGTAATACATATAAGTGAACATGTATTTGTGTGTATAAGATGGAAGAAAGTCATCTTCCACCCAAACACCAAAGTGGTCGATGCCAACTCTTATGGCCATCCCCTCCATTTTTTGCTTCTTTCTCTCTCCTCCCACCGTAAAATCCCATAATTCTTATATGGTTCTTGACCTCTATAACTCTCAAAAGTGAACCTAAGTGACAGAATGAAGAAAGGAAGTCTAGAAAGTAAAAAATGAGCGCTTGATGAATAGTGCCATTTTTGGTAAGTATATGGGTTTTTCTTAGGTTTCATATTTTTAATTTATGGTATTTGATATGGGGATGTTATGTATGATGACAAATCTTAGTTTGGAGTTGTATTGATTTTTGTAGAAAATTTTTAAGTACGAAACAATTATGTTTGTAGTGATTTGGAGGAATTAATGGTTCTAGAATGGCTTCGACATGACTAAGAGCCTACTGTAAGTGAATTTAACAAAAACATGCTTTGTATTTCAAAGAAATGTAGGATTAAGGTTATATCGATGTGTATGTAAGTTGTAGTTGTGTATGTGTGTATGGTAATTTGGACGTGGTATACATGCTAAAATGTGTAATTAAAGGAGATAAGATGATATGGATGTGTTTTGGTTATAGAAAGTATGTGGAAGTATATGGTGTATGCATGTCTGAATGTATGTCATCGCATGCATATGGGTGCATGGCATAAATACATGGGATATTAGGATGGTAATGTGAGGCGTGATCTGGAAGTGACATGGAATATAGGGCTATGTGTGTGGTTATAGGGTAAAATGTGATAAGGCATGATATAATGATAATGGAACATGAAATTGAAATGTAAAGATATGGTATAAAATAAATATAGCATATAAAGTTAAGCGTAGGTTGAGAATTTAATCGAGATGTGTAGTTTAAGGATTTTATGTTAAAAATGATGATTTAGTATGATGATATAGATTTAATGTTTGATGGTGTGGAATACTTTAAGGTATAATGGTATGAGGTAAAGAAGGAATGAAAAAAAAGAGAACCAAATGAATAGTGGAAGAAATTACTAAATGAATAGTAATAGTTACGTAAAAAGACCTGTAACTATTTAAGAAAATAAAAGTCACCCGTAACTGTCTCATAAAAAAATAATCAAATGAAATGGACTAATAACTATCCTATCGACATAGAAATAATGCACATAGATGATTGGTGAAGGAGAAAAGTAATAAGTGGATTAAATTTAAAAATAAAGCTAAAAATAAAGCTACAATTTCTAAAATGCTAAGGGATAAAATTATACGACAGGATCAAAATATTGTTATCACCTGAGTCATAACTGGACAAACTTGAATAAATAAACAAATGATAATTTGGTGGAATTCAGGGATAAAAGTGAAGATATATTCGATAAGGCATTAATTATATTCATGATATAATGGTTACACAGAGCATTATGACAATACACTGAGATTGAGCTTGAGTATTACAAATAACAAAGTATTAGCAAGATTTAAAGAGTACATCATAAAATATTTAACATTGAGAAATGAGTTGTTACTTATAGTGAAAGAACGAGATAGTATGGAATAAAAGAATAAAATATTCTGAGACAAAATACAGAAATAAAAAAAAAGAAGAATTGAACAATGGTAACAAAGGAAGTGAAACAAGAGTTGGCAGTATGGGAGACTAGCATGACACTGAATGAATAGCTTAAATCATCTACTAACAGATTTCAAAAATGAGAACAATGTTTTTGTTTTGAATATCTCAAATAATGAAAGTAATAAGTAATGATTTTAAAGATAAATAATATGGAATATTGACCCCTGGTTGAGCATACACTGGATTGGTTAACTGGTTAACTAGGGATTAGCAGTAGCTAGAGGCTAGGTCTGAATAGATTTTAGCCTACGTATGGTAGGTGCAACCGCTGAGGACTTATTTGAACCTACAGATTTTAAGTATTGGGAGGTCTATGGATTGATCCCTGCTACCCACTTATGGATATTAGGAGGTCCCATAGTGCTGATCCCTACTATCCCATTTGCAAATATTGGGAGGTCTATGGACTGATCCTTGCTATCTACCTTTTCAGTAGTAGGAGGTTTTAAGGAATTGATCCTTACTATTGGATGAAGAGTGTGTACAGATATCGAGGTCTAAAATGTGGGCCATTATACTAGTTATATCTATCCTATTCTTGGACTAGGTAGGTGTAACTACTAAGGCCTAAAATAGGGGCCACTGCACAATGTGATTCCCAATATGCAATGGTTGAGAGTTCTTCCTTAATCTTAAGGATTATAAATGGAATAACGGAGAAACCTAAATAAGTTTAATGACATTAATAAAAGGACTAGCATCTTAGCTATAATAGTTGAGACAACCTACAAGTAAAATTAATAGGAATAAATGCTAAGCTATATAAGAAGATACTCAATAAACACATTTAATTTTTTGTATAAATCCTAGAAGAAATAAAAGAACTCATGGGGAAAAAGAATAGATAATAAAAGCATACAAAAAGGGGTTAAGTTATAGAAGAGTGAGACCATCATAAACAAAACTTGAATGGATTACCTAATTAAAGTCAGACATATGATACAATCCATATCAGGATGATAAAAGACTTAATAGTACAAGTTGATTTAGTAGTTACTAGAAATATACGGATAAACTATCAAATCAAAGTAAAATCAGTTTTGAAAGAATATTTAAACAAAAGGTATATAAATGAAAAGTGATGAATAAGTAAGTACTAAGAGAATATCCAAAACATAAGTTAATGGTCAATATGATGTAGCATGAGTAAAGTAGTGAGTATTCTTAAAATATTGCCTTAAAATGTACGTAGGAGGAAAGGAAAATCTACAGATAAGGACTTGGGTAATAATTAGTCTATTATTAGATACTTGGTTATGTGTGGAATTGATTTTATGTTGTAATGCATATTTGTTTAAATTCACCACTGAGTGCACACTCAACATATCAGTTGTCCGATATGTAGGTAATAAATTTGATTAGTGTTGTGACATGACCAATAGTGTAGCCAAAGACTGTCCAAGTAAGGTGGTGTCCTTTTTAAATTTTTATGTGCTGGCAGATAGAAGCATTCATGCATGTCACTGTGAGTTATTAGGTAATTTTATGTTTAAGTAAATGAATGGTAAATTACAATCATATGGTAGGAGAAGTTTGTTCCCAATAAGATGATAGCTGGATAATGATAATTTACTACAAGACTAGAACTAGGAATAGAATGTGTCTAGAAGGTATAACAAAGATCATTAGCACCAGGAAATAATATTTTAAATATAGACAAGAGTAATATCAGTGGAAGTTAAATGAAAGTTAGTAGGGAAATCCAATGATGGGTAACCTCTAGGAAGTAACATCTGTTGTCTATTTTCTTACGGAATAAGCAAGAGGTGTTACATTTAATGGTATCAAAATGGGTTTAAACAGTTCTAGGCAGTAATGCATGAGTGCCTTAGGAATTGCAGGATGGTTTGACAACTGCTACACTATTGGAAGTGAAAATTGTCAATAAATTATTGGCGAAATAGAATGTGAAATTCTCAGTAAGAGGAAACATTAGGAAAAAGTAATGATATTATGATTTTGTATAATTCCCCTCCTCCTAAGTTGAAGTAGTTAGTATTGTTACTGAAAACAAGTGGAAGTCAATAATAATTTGATGAATAAGTAACAAGCTTAATGAATGGTATGGGAAGAACTGCATGGATATTTAAGCAAACAGTGGGTAGAAATGTCTGAGAGGAGAAAGTGTAGTAACCATGTATATTGATAAGACAATTATAAGGTAAATGAAACTTCTAATATGAAAGGGAAGGTGAAGTCTGGCTTAATATTGTGAATAAGGGATAAAAATGAGGCAATGAGGAATTTATATATTCTTTTATGACATGGAATATCAAATGTGGAGGCTCATAATGCTACAAGAAAGGTAATAGGATTGTTGATCAGTGTTAATGAGTGAGTACAAGTATGTAAGACAAAGAAGTACAAGTGAGCTATATGGTAACTAAAAGAAATTTAAAGGAACCCCAAGAGAATAGAAAGAGTAGTGGTGGACCCAAGGTCTATCAATGAGGAGTGAATGATTGGTGCATTATATATAGTGAAGTTGCCTGTCCTCATAAAGTTATCATAGATTGGTTCACAAATAAGGTAATCTAGTTGGCTACAACCTTGAGTAAGCTGAAAATAGATGTCATCAACCTTTGTAGTGTAAGAAAACAATTTATAAGGGCATAGGCATGGGATATCAATATTAAGGAATAATAAAACATGAGAATTAATAAAGAATGAGATTAATGAAACTGGAAATGAACTAGAGATAACATTCAAATGTTTTGAAAGGTTGAGATTGAGGATCATAGTAAGAGAGTAAGGATAGAACTGAAGACAGGAAACATCTATAAAGGTTTATGAGCATGAGGGTTATTATTCTTTCTTGATGGATTTATTTTCAGGCTTGAGCATTACATTATGTAGCTTAAGTTACATCTTGACATTTTGCATAATTGCATTATGCATGACATATTTCTTATAATGAAAATTTATGCAAGTGTTGTACAAAATAAGCATGGTATCCTAGTAGCCCTGATATAGAAGGAACTTGATAGAGCTAAGAAAAAGAGAGAGAATGATGTGATGACAATAGAAAGGAAATGGTAAGAAGTAATGATTGGACAAAGAATTGAGATTAGAATTGATACAATGGCTGAGTATGGAAAGGATTAGGAATGCTAAGGTAGGAACCCTATAAGGATATAAGTAGAGCATAATAATGCAAGGTATATTGAAAGATGGTAGTGATCATAGGCAGGTAGCCTAACCCTTTTGAACTTAAGAGGGGAAATAAACAAGGTAGTCAGTGAATATAAAAATATCCATAAAAGGAACTATTAAACATATGAAAGGAACTATGATAAAGATGTCTATAAATGTTTTAATGTATAATAGTATGGCTAAGTAACTAGTTGGAAGAGGTGGCAAGAAAGGCGTAACATGACATATAGTTATAATGATTAAGGAAGTTGGTCTGGGTAAATTTTAGTAATAAGGAACCTAAGGTAATGTTGATAAATAAGGAAAAAGAATGCACAGTCTAGCATCTGAGAATTCTAGAAGGAAGCTCAAATGAGAAAGGTTGCAGAGGAAAAGTTAAATAAGGATATTGCCTTATACCACTAGAAGTTTGTATTAAAGATTAGTACTCAACAAAGAGATGGTGAAACAATTGTGAAAAAGAGGATGGAATATGGTGTAATAATAGAAAAAGGAACATTGGGGAAACTCCATCCATAAGCAAAGTAAAAAAGTGATATAGACCCCTAAAAAGGGAATTTGACTGAGGAAGGAAAGAACCAAAAGGAAATAAAAGGTTATAAGTTTAAATACCTAGGAAGATAAATAAAGAAGAAAAGTGCGACACAAAGATCTGAATCTATTAGAAAGAGAAAAAGGCAAGAATATAAAATTGGGATGTTGCAATAACTAGACATATAACTAAGAAAAATTTTGAGAACAAAATTTCTTAAGAGGTGAAGAATTGTAACGCTCGAAATATCATCATTTTGTGAATAGTAATCTTGAGCTTGACATAGTGTCATCTAGGACACTGAAGGATCACAGTATTGGTCAACCAAACTTTGACCGACTAGAAAGTGATGAAAAATGAGTGAATTAAAAATTTTAGCAGCACCAATAAATCATTTCGGGCTGTGAACTAGTGAATAGTGACCTTAGTTGGGGTTATGCTGAGACAACTCTAGGAAGTGCCCGGATGGACCCAAAAATATCACACCCTGAAGCTTAAAAATTCCAATGACTCTTTTGGAGAAGGAATTTTAATATTCTGAGGTCGTTTGATAATTTTAAAAAAATTTTTAATTACCTAAGTGAATAGTAACCTTAGCTCCCGGAGGAGTTTTGATCTAAAATTTTGTCAAACCCTTAATGTACATAATTGAGAATTTTTGGAACTAGAATCATGATTTTTGGAGGTCCAAAGAAATTATTTGGAATTTTCAAATTTTAAAAGAAAATAAAATTAATTTAGGCCGTCCGATCAACAAGTAACGTGATCGGGGCCACACACCTCAGTAATACATATAAGTGAACATGCATGTGTCTGTATGGGATAGAAAGAAGTAATCTTCCACCCAAACACTGGAGTGGCCGACACTACCTCTCATGGCCACCTCCTTCATATTTTGCTTCTTTCCCTCTCCTCTTACCACAAAATCCCATACTTTTATATGGTTCTTAACCTCCATGACTCCTAGAAGTGAACTTAAGTGACAAAATGGAGAAAGAAAGTCTAGAAAGTAAGAAATGAGCACTTGATGAATAGTCCCATTTTGGTGAGTATATGGATTTTTCTTAGGTTTCATATTTTTAATCTGTGGTATTTGATATGGGGATGTTATGTGTGAAGACATATCTCAGTTTAGAGTTATATTAATTTTTATAGAAATTTCTAAGTATAAAACCATTATGTTCGTAGCAATTTGGAGGAACTAATGGAAGAAAAGGAAATTGATGGTTCTGGAATGCCTTTGACATGATTGGGAGCCCACTGTAAGTGAATTTAACATAAACATGCTTTGTATTTTCAAGAAATGTAGGATTGAGGTTATATGTGTGTGTAAAGAAGTTGTAGTTGTGTACGTGTATATGGTAATTGTGATGTGTTATGCATGTTAGAATATGTAATTAGAGGATATAAGATGATGTCGATATGCTTTGGATGTAGAAAGTATGTGGAAATATGTGGTGTATGTATGCCCGAATGTATATCATATATGTCGTGGCATGCATATAGGTGCATGGCAAGAATACATGGGATATTAGTACGGTAATGTGAGGCATGATCTAGAAGTGACATGGGATGTGGGGCTATGTGTGTTGTTATGGGGTGAAATGTGATAAGGCATGACGTAATGATAATGGAACATGAAATTGAAATGTAAAGATACGGTATAAAATAAATATAGCATATAATGTTAAGCGTAGGTTCAAAATTTAATTAAGATGTGTTGTTTAAGGATTTATGCTAGAAATGATGATTTAGTATGATGATATAGATTTAATGTTTGATGGTGTTGAATACTTTAAGGTATAATGGTATGAGGTAAAGAAGGAATGAAAAAAAAGAGAACGAAATGAATAGTGGAAGAAATTACCAAATGAATAGTAACAGTTATGTAAAAAAACTTGTAACTATCTAGGAAGATAAAAGTGACCTGTAACTATCTCATAAAAAAATGATTAGATGAAATGGGCTGATAACTGTGTCCTATCAACATAGAAATAATGTAAATAGATGACTAGTAAAGGAGAAGAGTAGTTAGTGGATTAAATTTAAAAATAAAGTTGGAAATAGAGCTAGACTTTCTAAAATGCTGAAGGATAAAATTATACGATAGGATTAAAATATTTTTATCACTTAAGTCATGACTAGACAAACTTGAATAAATAAACAATTGATAATTTGGCAGAATTCAGGCATAAAAGTGAAGAAATATTTGATAAGGCATTAATTATATTCATGATATAATGGTTACACAAAACATCATAACAATAAACTGAGATTGAGCTCGAGTATTACAAATAACAAAGTACTAGCAAGATTATAAGAGTACATCATAAAATATCTAACCTGGAGAAATGAGTTGTTATCTTATAGTGAAAGAAAGAGATAGTATGGAATAAAGAAAATAAAAATATTTTGAGACAAAATATAGAAAAAAATAAAGGAGAATTGAACAATGGTAACAAAGGAAGTGAAATAAGAGTTGGCAGTATGGGAGACTAGCATGACGCTGAATGAATAGCTTAAATCATCTACTAGCAGATTTGAAAAATAAGAACAATGTTTTTGTGATGAATTTCTTAAATAACAAAAGTAATGAGTATTGATTGTAAGGATAAATAATATGGAATATTGGCCCCTGGTTAAGTATACACTGGATTGGTTGACCGATCAACTAGGGATTAACAGTTGCTAGAGGCTAGGTTTAAATAGATTTTAGCCTATGTATGGCGGGTGCAGCCACTGAGGACTTATTTAAACTTGCACACTCTAGGTATTAGGAGGTTTATGGATTGATCCTTGCTACCCACTTATGGATATTAGGAGGTCCCATAGGGCTGATCCTTGCCATCAACTAGATATGTTACCTATGATGACATTTATTGGGATATTGGGAGGTCCAACGGGACTAATCCTTGCTATCCCTTTTGTAGATATTAGGAGGTCCATAAATTGATCCCTACTATTTACCTTTCTAGTATTAGGAGGTTCTAAGGAATAGATCCTGCTACCGGATGAAGGGTGTGTATAGACACCGAGGTCTAAAATATAGGCCACTGTACTGGTTGATATCTATTTAGTTCTCAGAGTAGATAGGTGTAGCTACCGAGGCCTAAAATGGGGGCCATTACACAATGTGATTCTCGATATCCAGTGGTTAGGAGTTCTTCCTAAATCTTAAGGATTATAAATGGAATAACGAAGAAACTTAAATGATTTTAATGATATTGAGAAAAGGACTAGTATCTTAACTATAATAGTTGAGACAACCTGCAAGTAAAATCAATGGAATAAGTGCTAAGCTATATAAGAAGATACGTAATAAGTGCATATAATTTTAGGTATAAATCCTAAAAGAAATAAAAGGATTCATGGGGAAAAAGAATGGATACTAAAAGTATATAGAAAAGGGTTAAGTTACAAAAGAGTAAGGCTATCATAAACAAAACATCAATGGATTGCCTAATTAAAGTTAGACATATGATACAATCCATATTAGGATGATAAAAAACTTAACAGTATAAGTTGATTTAGTAGTTACTAGAAATAAGCAAATAAACTATCTAATCAAAGTAAAATGAGTTTTGAAGGATATTTACACGAAAGTATATAAATGAAAAGTGATGAATAAGTAAGTACCGAGAGAATATCTAAAACACAAGTTAATGGCCGATATGATGTAGTATGAGTAAAGTAGCAAGTATTCTTAAAATATTGCCTTAAGAGGTTCATAGAAGGAAAGGAAATTCTACAAATAAGGACTTGGGTAATAATTAGTCTATTACTAGAGACTTGATTGTATGTGGAATTGAGTTTATGTTGTAATGCATGTTTGGTTAAATTCACCACTGAGTGCATACTCATTGTATCGGTTGTCTAATGCATAGTTAACATATTTGATTGGCATTGTAAGGTGACCAATAGTGTAGTCAAAGACTGTCTAGGTAACATGGTGTCCTTTTTAAATTTTTATGTACTGGTGGATAGAGGCACTCATGCATGTCACTGTGAGTTATTAGGTAATTTTATGTTTAAGTAAATGAAAGGTATATTACAATCATAGGGTAGGAGAAGTTTATTGCCAATAAAATGATAGTTGGATAATGATAATTTATTAGACTAGAACTAGGAATAGCAAGTGTTTGAAAGGTATACCACGGATCATTAGCACCAGGAAATAATATTTGAAATACGAATAAGAGTAATATCAGTGGAAGTTAAGTGAAAGCTACCATTGGAAATCCAAGGATGGGTGACCTCTGGGAAGTAATGTCCTTTGTCTGTTTTCTTGCCAAATAGGTAGGAGGTGTTACAATTAAAACTCAATATTAACATTTTTGTTGAATTACATCAATTACGTGTTTTACTGCCTATTAGAATCCCAAAGGCCTATAATTTGGACCTAAAGGTCCTAATTCTGACTTATAATTCATAATGCAGACCCAAATGTCATAATGAGATACAGAAGTAACCTAGTAACTGCTAAACACTTAGTTGGCTGGTCAACCTATCCAATCTAGGTTGTTAACTAGTATGGGCTAATCAACAAATTTTATTTCTCTTAATTTTAACACTATAAATAGCTTAAATTAAACTTCTAAAAATGGTTATCTAATAAATGACCAAGTGGGAAATTATGATTCTTTATACACCAATTATATTTTATTATATACATTTTACCATACAAAATTATGTATATCCCAATATGCTTTCATAAGCTTATATACACTTGTTACAAAACATGATTATGTATGACTTAGGATATCAAAAAAAATCATGTCAATATTTCATTTCTTATAATCAAGATATTCATTTTGACAATGTATTCATGGCAACCATTACTTTATGCCAATATGCTAGCTTCAACCATAAGACCTCAAACAAAACACATTCTCATTCCAATATGCATAAATAAAAGGTCATGTGGTCTCAATAGCATCATCATATATGGCATCCTATTTGGCCATAGCATAACCTAAGCTCACATATTACATGTAATTATTCTTATACAAATTGCATCATACACTTAACAATATAACCACATTTACACACTTTCCTCTTCTTGTGGATGCATGATTCAACATACATATATTCATTTAGTTCTTAGGCCATTCAGCCATAACACATAATACAATTTTTGGTAAGTTCCATGCACTTTATCATGATTTCAAATCTCTCATTAACATACACATGCATACATTCCATCAAGCATAAATAGACATCGTTAACCATGCATATTTACCCCATGCTGACATTTAGCCATCGAATATTATGCCTCCATCATGTACATTTAACCATATTCATCATCATCATTATTTAACATGTGCATATGGTCTTTTATTATTATCACATAAGCTACTAATTCAATATACCTACATATTGCACAAATCACATATATATGCTGAACTTCTACCTTTTCGCCATAACCTTCAACACACATTCGCTATCCATTTCAATTCCATTCAAGCATCATTTTCAAAATAATTAACTCACCTAACAACACCAAAAGGCATAAATACTCATTTATGTCCATATGTCACACTTTCATACACATCACACACACACATTAAATTTCCATAATTACACTTACAGTGAGCTTAAAAGACAACACCGAGCCTATTTATGCCTTCTCTTTCCCCTTATCCTTTTGATTACTACCTAGCTCAACTATCAAATATAGATTCATTTTGTAAAAAATTCATATAAAATCAAATAGCCTCTAAATATTAAAACTGACCACATAGATAAGCTTTTAGGCACTAAAAGAACAAGGGAAAAATATCAAAACTCAAAAAAACTTACCCAATTAAAATGGGGTTACTATTTACCAAGGTCCAAAACCATTAAAAACTTTTGATTTTTTTGTGATCTCTTATGACAATCGAGCTTTAAAGGTGATGGAAAGTTGAATTTTGGTTTAGATTGGTGTTTAGATGTCTAAGTTCTAAGGAAGAAAAGAAAAAAAAGGTGGTTATCCACAACAAGGAGCCGTTGAGTCAAGAGAGAAAAATCAGGGAGGTACGGGATGGTACTTTTTAAAGTTTAACCATATTAAAAACCCATTTTTCCTTGAATTAGCCTATAATTAAACACCAAAAGTTCATTTAAAGCATACTCCATTAGACTCTAAAAACTTGATGTAACACCCCCTACCCAACCCGTGATTAAATCGAATAGGAGATGCTACCTTCATAAGTGTCACCCATCCTTATTCTTCCCTACTCTGCCTTGCACTTAACTTTTACTAACACCCCTATTACTGACTTCATGTTAGCTTTATGCCATCTACTTATATTAAACTACTTATGGCTGTAGTAACTAATAAGGCAATTTTAATGAGGAGTTTTACATTATGCAGAAATTTTAGCAGCATGACGGTAGCTTAGGTGAAAAACCAAATTTTTAACTTGCGAAAAAACACTTTTGTAATCACACTTAATCATCTCACATCATCTGGATCCTTCTAGTACCCAAAATACTCAAGTCAACATCTAACAATCATACACATATGCACAAAGGTCTCAAACCTATATATTAATAAACATCAAGCATGCATATGATATAAACATATATATATTACACCTATTTTTATCATTTATAGATCCACATGTTAAAAAACATAATACTTAACTATTTACATGACTAGGCCCTAACCTTATACATACATGAGTGCCTTCTACTATTAAAACTCAAAGAGAACTAGAAAATATACCTATGGGATCGAACCACTACATTATAAATCATAAGGTTGTACAACACTTTACTAGCTTTTACCTGCCCATTAGAACACCGATACACTAAGTATACACTCTTGGTGAATTTAATGTAATATAAATAGCATAATGAAAATAAGAAACACATGCAATGCAACCCTTTTTTAATTAAGTATATTTAGTATGAACATGTTACATACCACTTTAAGGTATACTTTAGCCTAGTTTCATGCCAAATTTATATCATGCATTACATATACATTATCTCATATCATTCATGTACATAAAGCTTGAAAACATGCTATGCTTACAATACCTCCCCCATGGCATCCATACCTCATGGCCACTAAAGAATTTATTGCCATTACATGTACTTTTACATCATTTATCATACATACATACTAAACACTACTATGCCAACATTCACATACACATATATACCATATATCATGCATGTCGTGCACATTCATGCATACATCCCTTTTTTTACATACCACATCACTAATTCATGCATCAAGCACCATATAGAACCCTTAAAACAAATGATACACATTCACAAATTTGATATAACTCTTGGTTACACATACCCTCTATATCAACATGTATTCTTCCATCAATTTACAAGAAATTTCATTACATGCTAACTTTAAACTCGTCAATTCATACCTCAAGCACCGTAAACACATATCAAGCTTCATTAACAACCTTAAACACCATGAATACCTATCGACTACTAAGTGTTTAGCATCCATATTACATCTTTTCATCAAGTAATCATACGATTCACATACAATAAACTATATAACACCATATCTCAAAACATCTACCTTTCTAAGATAGTTTACATGTTTAACTCATTCTTAAAACAAAAGAGAGGCTACTGAAATTTTAAGGACATAAAGTGCATGATTGAATTCACTTAGCTCACAGGTCAAAGAAGGAAGAATCCATATTTTAAGCCTCTTCATGCTTACTTCCAGCTTATGACATCCTCTTCTCCTTCCTTCTTTAAGCCTCTTCTTATTTCAAAACACCTTAAAAGCCATAGAAATACATCCCTAGAGATGTTAGGCATCACACATAACCAATTCTAGTAAGAAAAACCAAGGAAACACTTAAGAAATCACAAAGAAGCTTACCTTGGCTACTTGCTAGATAGCTTCTATCTAAGAAACTTTGGGGATTTTTAAGTCCTTCTTAGAAGCTCCTTTTGCTATAATTCTTTTTCCTCTAAGTCCCTAACACATCAAAATAATTTTTAGTGAGTAGAAACACTAAAATTGAGCTAAAAAAGATGATGAAAATTGTGGTTTAAGGTAAGGATGGCATCAGCTCTCCTACTGGCAGCCAAGGGAGAAATGTATTTTGTTTAAGTGGAAAAGTCCACTTGTCCACTAGTCCTGCCACTTGTCAAGGGCCCTAGGCTAGTTGGCAAGTGTGTGGGTGGGTCCACAGCCACCCGAGCCATCCCGACATGTCTCAATTTTTTTAGAAAACTTTGAAAATTCACAAAAATTCACATAAACCTCAAACAATTACACTATTTATTTTAAAATTCATATTTTAATCCCCTTTACATGCTCATAAAATTTCAAAGCCAAATTCCATTGATAGGGTAGTTTTCAAATTGCCACAATTTGCATGCCAACCTTGAAAATTATGAGAATTTGCAAATGACCTCAAAATTCAAAAATTCTTTCATTGATAGACTTAGTGGAATTTTTAAGCTTTAGAGTCCGCTATTTTAGAGTCTATCTAGGCATATCCCAGTTAATTCCCAGCCCGTAAAATTTTTATTACACAGAGGGGTAACTTATAGTTTGAAATGAATTATTGGTTCTACTAAATTTTTAAATTTTGCTTTTCATCAAATTAAAGCCTTCTGAAGTTTCATGACTTGCGTTACTGCCTCGATTTTCGTGTAAGGGACTCAACACCTTAGGCACACTTCCCAGACCCAGTGGCATTGTTGACAGAGCCTTGAAACATAAACGTTACATTTTTCCCCTCTTAAGAAAATGTCAACCTTGTAATTACCTAAAGCAAATAAATAAAGATACTTTGCTTTTATATGCTCTTTTGGCTCTTAAGTAGCTTTTTCTATATTATGGTATCTCTATAACACCTTAACTAGTGGTATGGACTTATTCCTTAACTACTTCATTTCATTAGCCAAAATCTATACTAGTTCATCCTTATAACATAGATCTAACTATGCCTGCACATTAGCTATCAAAATCTCATGTTATAGATCTGATCTATACCTCTTGAGCATACAAACATGAAAAACGTCGTGCATCTATTGTAGCTCAGGTGGTAGTGCCAACTTATATGTTAGTGGTCTGACCCTTTCTATAATCTCATAGGGTCCTATGAACTTGGGACTTAATTT
>CANXYI011015527.1:0-15469 GCA_948208565.1 Hura crepitans
GTGGAAAAGCGCCACTGGAGGTCAGGCAATTTAAGCTATATTTTCCCCTGCATATTATTTCTTTTGTTACTAATGTGAACACTGGTTATCTTTAATTTACCTCTTTGCTTATTTTCCCCCATGGGTTTGTGTATGGTTTTAAAAATACATAGGAGTTATTCTGAGTTTGACATTCTTATCATTCTATGATGATGGATCCAGGTTTTTGTTCAATTCCGAGGCCGCGAACCTTCGCCAGAGGCATTGCTCCGACATAATGGCTTATTATCAGCTGCAGCCTCTGCCTGATGACAGCATTTTATACTGTGTCTGCATACATTCTAAAGGATATGCAGGCTCATTATTAAGCATTTGTCTCCTGTCCTTGGATCAGTGATTTAAGGAAAAAGGATGTTATGGCCATAGAGTCCAAACCCTTATTTAGTTCAATTGACAGACTTTGAATGTAGAGGAAACATCTCAGAAAATAATGTTTTCTTTTGGGCACACTGCACCTTATGGGATCCTTTCTTTTATAGAGTACATGCTAATTCATTTTTTTTTTTTTTTTTAATTATTGTGTTTCAAGTTTCAGTATGAACTTTTAAAATCAATGAATTATCACATTAAAAGGGAATGTACCCATTTTGATAAATTAGAAAGGGGAAAGGAAAACAAGCACATTTGCAGTTGGCCATCCTGCAAAGGCTTGCTTGCAGGGCAGGGTCCAGTGCTGCCTGGGTAGCTTGGAGCCTGGATATAATAAGATTTTAAGCTCTCTAATAATCAGATTCATACTAAAATTAGAAAGTGTTCACATCAAATTTTTGAATTTCAAATTTAATAAAAGTAGTTCCAAATATCCTATTTTCAAATAAATGTTAGATGTTTTGTTAAGATTTGATCAAGCCGACTTAATCATGACAGTTCATTTTCATGTGAAAGAACTTGTTTTCCCTATTTTATTTTTGAGTTCTTAAAATTTAATGAAATCCTAATATTTTATCTATTAAAAAATCTCTGAAAAATGAAATGCTACAGTACTTGCTAACTCCATATTTGAATTTAATTTAAAGTAGTTCTCGTTAAAATTTAACATTTATTTTTGATGTAGTATTAGATTTAGAGTCTATTTGGAATGAATGAATTTTACAAAATTTTATAAAATTTATTCGTAATTTCAAAATTTTGTATTTAAAATATATAAAAAAATAGAGCTCAATTCTAAGATTTCAATTCTATGGACTTGAATATAATTATCTCAAATTTCACAAGAATGGATAGAATTTGCAAATGAATTTCACAAAATTTTCACAAAAGATTTTTGAACAAAAATATCCTTCCTTTACATTTCCTTTTTTTCTCTTCTATTTCTCTCTTTCTTTTTTTTTTCAGCTTCTTTAATTTATTTATATTTATTTTGGTGATAGATACCGAATTTATAATTTTTATCTAAATATTTATTTAGTTTTAAAAATTGTTGTTTAATTTTAAAAAGTGTGAAATTACAATTATATTTATTTTTAAAATGTTATAATGTTAATGATATTTTATTAAATAATAGCAATTAAATTTTAATTGTACTTTTATTTTAAATAAAAACATAAACAATTCAATTGAGAATGATATTCTGAATTTTAATATTTCAAATATAAAAATTTATTCGAAAGCAAAATTCATTTTATATTTTAAATTTTGTATTACCCATTAGTACCAAGCATCCTAATTTAATGAATTGATTTATATTGAAATATTCATTAAACCAGTCACTTAACTCTTGAAATGCATTTTTTTCCTCGCAGCTTTGGCGTTTTCGATTAAAAATGATTGGCTTTGAAATTGGAGAACATAATTAATCAGAGCTTGCCTTCAAAGATTAGAAATGGATAAAAAGTAATTATAGAGAAATAAAAAAAGAAGGGTAAAAAAGTCAATCGACCACCTCACCAACTAACGTGCAAGCGGAAAGCAATTCAGCATCAACGCAATCTCACCGGAAACCGACAAGAAGAAGAAGAAGAAGGAGAAGAGTCTCTTGCCTTCTTTCTTTGTGTGTTAAGGTTACTGAAACTACACCGTTTTATCAGATCGATATCAGAAGAGAATGGCTAGAGCAGGAGGTATAACAAACGCCGTCAATGTAGGGATAGCAGTTCAAGCCGATTGGGAGAATCGCGAATTCATCTCTCACATTTCCCTTAACGTCCGACGCCTCTTCGATTTCCTGCTCCAATTCGGTACTTCTTTTAATATTTCTTATTCTCTGTTCAATTTCTGTTTTTTTTTTTTTTTTAGTGGATTTAATTTTTGCTTTCAGAGGCTACTACTAAGAGTAAATTGGCTTCGCTCAATGAGAAGCTTGATACTTTGGAGCGACGTTTAGAGCTGCTTGAAGTCCAAGTAGGCACTGCTACGGCCAATCCTTCTCTTTTTTCTACGTGATGCTGTTGTTTGTACTGATTCTCTTTCCTGTAAGCGCCCCCATCTTGTCTTTGATGTTTTTAAGAGATTGGCTATACTTGATCTTGTATCTCTTTCGGCGAGTTATACATAAATGTGTGTTCTTTTTATGCCTTACGTTTTTGTTTATGGGTGTTTGCAATCATTTTTCTTTGAATCGCACGGATTGTTTAGCTTATGGGTAAATGCTTTATGGCGTTTGAGAAAGAATTTATATGAAGAAGATGTAGGGGTCTTTTAAGCCCAGGAAAAAAAAATTAAGAGTGATGCTTTGAGCAAATATATAATTGGAGCTATCATGATTCTTTCTAGTGGGAACAATCTAACCTAACAATCTAACATCGTTCTGCATATTCTTCATATTCTTATATGTTCAGTGTTTGATGGATAAAATTTGTTGGAGTTCAGCATAGTCTTCATATTCTTTAAGCTTTTAGTGTTTGAGGGATAGAATTTGATGAAATTGTCTTAGCTTGTGATCAAATTCTCCTGGATAATTTCCATTCAAATTGGAAGCCTTCTTTTAATTGTCCGAAGATTTTTTCCTTCGTATTTGTCACAAGTTACAGGCCACTCTTCGAAATGGGGATCTGCTGCACAGAGCCTGGAAAGCTGGCTAGGATCCATGTACTTACGATTATAAGTCACTCAGGCATAAAGCATGCCTGGAATCTGTTTTCCTTTGGTCCATGTTGATGGAAACTTTTACATGAAGTTCTTATCTTTATATGGATTTTTAAAACTTCAGTTGGTCTTTCTCTGCTTATTTATTTATAATGTGATGTTTGCTGTTATGGTTGGTTAGTTGCCATATGATTGGCCCTTCCTGGTGCAAAATATATTAGGAGGATGTGGGATGAGTGTTGCTGGATGTGGCAAACAGTTGTTTGATTATCTAGGAGGTGATATTTCACCATCATTCTTGCATCAGATATAACTGTTGGTCATTATATGAACGGGCAGTGGATAACTTCAATTATTTTATTAAATTTCTATCATTTTTCATTAAATTTGTTTCATTATCCACACCTCTGATAATTTGTCTAAAAGCCAGCCTTCTTTGAGATGATATTTTTCATGCCTTCTAGAGAACAGCAATCAGGTTGGTTATGCATAATTCTTGTGATTGCTGGGTAGGGAGATACTGTAACCATAAAATAAATGTCTCAGAATAAGGATGGTATGATACATATATGGAAATTATACACACACACACACACACAAAAGGACTCAATTTAGATTTGTACATGTAAAGTTTGTTTGTTTTTTTTTTTTAAAGAAGCAATATTTATGGAGATAACTTTTAGGCATTTAATAAAATGGTTCAACCATGTGTAATGTGGACTCATGTATACATTATAAAAAAGGAATAAGTGAATCTAAGTAGTAGGAGCTGAACTCAAGATACAAATATTTCAAAGAGGTTGGTTTCGAACGAAACAGGTGAAGAAGAAAGATCCTTGTATCTGTCCTCGAGCCATTTTTTAATATTGTGATCTTGTTGGATTGAGTTTCTGTACCTTTTAAGATCCCAGGCTATATATTTGTCTATGAGTTGTCTATTTAGTATTTATGTGGATCCTAAGTTGCATCTATATGCATATAGCTCTTTTAGCTTTATCAGATTATTCTTGCACTGTAATATTGGTTCTGGGTCCTTCAGCATGTCTTTCATGCATCAAATGTAGAATCACTTTTGGGGGCAAAATTCTCCCATGCATTGAAAAGATCCTTTTTTGATCTAAGTATCATTATATTTACCTTGAACCTATAACAGAGATCCTAAATTGAAAGTGTTTGAACTAACTCTGTTCTCAACTATATAGTTCATATATCAGAGGAGTTGCATTATGCTTTGTTCTAAGAGCTGTGTGAAACTCATCGCTTTCTCATGAATTTGGCAACTATGGAAGTCCCAAAATTAAGCTTACCATTGTTGTTTGCACTACCTAAATTGTTAGATCCTTTGACTCAACCATTGGAAAAATGAAGGAATGTGCGAATTATCATATCCTACGTGAATGCTCAGCAAGTACAAGCCAAAACTAGTGGAGGGTTGTGATGAAAAAGGCTAAATATAAACAAATGAATCAATACAAGAACTGGTGATCAATAATACTCAACTTTTGGTAGTACATATACAGAAAAATTTTCTTTTGTAAAATCATAGGTTATCTTTTTTAGGTCAATAAAGTTTTATTTCCAAAGAAGAATATACAAGAGAATCTCAACTAAAACACAACCGAGAAGAACAAAACAGCAAACCCTATACTACCACAGCCTGGCAACCAAAACTTGGGACAGAACAACTTATAAAAGAACTGACATTGGATCATATTCACATTCTCAATTGTCAGAAATCTATACTTAATATTATCTTTCACTCTTTTCAACACTGTACCTTTGCCTGGATTGTTGTTTGAAAGACTATAGCATTTCAATCTTGCCAAATCCAGTATGTAGTCGCAACCAAAGCAACTCTTTCAATCTTGCAGCTTAAATTCTTTGCAGCTGCCTTTCGACAAAACCAACTGATTATCTCCTCCATCTGTATGGTTCCCTCTTTATCTTACAGCATTCCAACACCATTTTCCAGATTGCTTTGGAAAATTCAGTCAGAGAAAAGATGAAAAATAGTTTCTTCCTTGCTTTTACACAAGCAACGCAAATTGTCACTTACCAATCTCCTTTTGTGCAGCCGAGATTTTGTAGTTAACCAAATCTTCATTGCTGTCCAAGCCATGAAACTTTGCCTCGAGATATGATGACTTCCCTTGCAGCAAGTTTACCATGATCTCTGTTGTTGCTAGGTCTCTGCATATTCCATGCACTTTTGATGATATATTTATCTGAACTAGTAAGTTCCATCTGATCTCATTATGTTTATTAGGCAAGGCTCAACATTGTTTGACCATTTCCTCAGCTGCTACTGTGGTGTCATTTGCTGGATCATGTAAATCCTATCAATCATACATCCGACAAGACCTGATATTGTAGATTAATTTGGCACTCGGATATGCTAAAGGTGTCAAAATTTGAAGTTCCTAAAAGCAGAAGTGCCAAAGATCTTTATGTCTACTAATAATGCACCCACGAATTTGAAAACTTCACTATTCTTTGTTAGCCATGCTTGTTCTTAGCCTTCATGGTGTTGCTGATATACAATTTGCCACCATTCATGCTTCCACAAGGAATCTCTTAACTAGTCAAAAGCTGCCAGACTTTACTGTCTTGATCTATAATCACAGGAACTTCTATTTTATTTCAGGCAACGCATTTCTGTATGTGATTTGTACCTAGAATACTCCAGACCTATTCGAGTTTTTAAATATCTAAAGTTATTGGATGAACTAGAAATTGGAATCTTAATTCTAGTCCTCTATCTGTGTTGGTGGTTAATTCATTTTACTTAGATGCTTAAACTGTTGTTTTAGTCTTTGTTTCCAATTTAAAAATTATCTGGGGTTAAACAATTTTTCCTAATCTTTATGGTTGTGAGCTGAATGTAAATTTTTCCTAATGAACTGAATGTAATTTTAACTCGCAATACTTTTGTTGACACCTCATTGCAAAATGTTGTTTCCATTAATATTCATGGAAAATAAAAAAAAAGAAGTAAATATAATAATGTATCATGGAATTATCTTCAATTTTCTCATTTATAATCTGTCATATAGTGCAACTAGCCTCGTCACTAATTAACTTCTCATGAACCCATCAGCTATCTTGGTTCTGGAGGAGTCAAAGTTTGTGTGTTGACCGGTGATGGTTCTGTTGGGGTTGGAGTGGGTGGTGGTAAAATATTTTTCTTGTCAGTGATTGCTGAGAAGCGACTGGATCCTCCCAAGCTGTACCCTCCTATGCTGTCTATGGACTTCATGTATTCAGATGCATTGTTTTCTATGATCAAAGCATCCTCCAACTCCCTTACGATGTCAGCCATGCATGGTCTATAAGCTGAAAAGGGCTCAATGCATGCCAGTGCTGCCTCCACCACTCTCCACATGGCCTCTGCATGATACCCTCCCTTTATGCTAGAATCCACAATTTCATCTATCCTTGACTCTCTTATATATGGTTTGGCCTACAGAAAAAGGTATTTTATGTCAGCCTACAATTATATTCAGACCTTTGAGACTAGAAGAAATAGAAGAAAAATTTAAGGAGTCTGATTAGAGAAGGGAGAGATGGGACTTCATAAATGGGATAACAAGGAGTTGTATTTTAGCAATGCTCTTAAGCTTAAATGTAATGTCCAGAAGAAAACAATGCAAACTTTATTCCTTGTAGTAGTAGAAAGCATGGCTTTCAACATACCCATTCAACCAAGCTCCATTCATTTCGTGGTCTGTGGATGTTGAGAGGTTCCCGACCACTGACAATTTCTAGTAGAACCACCCCAAAGCTAAAGACATCGCTTTTTGCTGATAGATGCTGCGTTGAATAGTACCTGAATGATAGACAAATAAGACTCAATTGCTGACATTTTTTTTAAGTTATATTTCCACCTTGCTAAGCATGTCACTGGTGTGGAACAATGAAAGCTGTGGTTGGTAACTACTCTAATAAATTTCCCTGATGTGCATTGTTCGCAAAGAGTGTTATGCGAGAGACCATAGTGGAGTCAAGGAAAAGAAGCAATTGAAACAGCAGAAATCTTGTGGAAGTCAAGGACTCAGATTTAGAATTATGGTCAGAAATTGATATATATAACACCTTATTTGTGACATTATTAGGTACTTTCCGGACCTCATGTATTCCTGTGTTTTGGTTTACTTATAAAACTCCTGGTGCAGTAGTCTATTATCGTGGATTTTTCATAATAACTTATTTGAGCATCTTATCATTTCAATTTTGCATTTGGATTCCTAGTGCTTGCTAGCTTGGGAATGGTAGAAACTTTTATATGTATGAACTGAAAAGATCCCTTTGAACAGTCAACTTATCACTTAATTGAAAAGATATTTCCAGTCGCTACTTCAGAGTTGTCGCAGTTATATCTCTATGTGTAATGCCAACAGGACCTTGGATATGATGCACAAGATTTCTTGCTGTAAAATTAATCTTATCTTCCTTTTTCTAATGCGTTTTTATCAGTTTCACTCACAAGATGAACTATTGGTAAGGACATGTTTTTATTCAATGCTCTGTAGTTGTTCTACATGAGGAAAATTGAATTGTAAAGTCAGAATGTTTACTTACTCCGGATCCAAGTATCCAGCCGTGCCTCTTACTTCCAGAGAAGCCCCACTGTCACCTTCTTGAGGAGCATATTTTGAGAAGCCAAAGTCTGCCACTTTGGCATTCATGCTTTGATCCAGAAGTATGTTGCTCGACTTCACATCCCTATGTATAACAGAACGCCCAGGAAACGTATGAAGATATGTCAAACCTGAAAAAGTAAGTTATATTTCAATAGTTTAATAACTTTATTGTGGACGAATAGAAGTAACAGGAGAAAAAAATAAATAAATATACCATTTGCATGTATACAAAAAATTTTATTTTGGTAAACCCATGTCAGAAAAATATTAGTTGCTTTTGATAGATTATATGGCATAGAATGTTTTATTGCGTTCTTCTCCTTTTGTACATTATTCACTGAACATGATTAAAATTTGTATGAAAAATCCAAAATTTTAGCTCATTAAGTATCAGTTCAGTTTCTGATGGTCATTGCACAAAGAAAGTTTTTCTGGTGAGTCCATCTGCAATTCACATTTTGCAGTCGCTGTCAACTGCCGCTAAGGCCTGTTCTGTCAATTATGCTGTTCACTGCCCGATTTTCATAAACTTCAGCAGATGTATATGAGTGGTCTGATTTGTTCATGGTTTTTGCAGTTGTGTGGTCAAGCAATACTTCTCACCATCTGATGTTACTTACCTCTGATCTTGGTCCTATCTATAGGCACTTTGGAATATATTTTTACAGCTAAAGATACATTTGCTCTCCCATATTCATCACTTATATCCAGCTCTTTGAAACTTTGTATGCAAAAAAGACACTAGCATTTGCTTTACACCCTGGTATCCAGATCTAAAGAATCTATTATTTTGTTTGCTCTGTCAGAGGCTCTAAACTGTACTTATCCATGCAAAGCATATCTAGTTATCTGGTTCAAAGTCTTGCATGTCATTCACATAAATATTGTGACTTCTGGGTATCCTTATTTGTTTCTTTGTGAAAGAAGAGCAGTTGTGCAGCACAAATATGCGCTGATACAGAACACATTTATCTAGCACTTGACACCATCACTAATTTGCAGATGATATTGGAGACTATAGACGTCTTATCAAGTTGCTTATTAGAGACTCTGGCCAGATCAGTTTCTGGCTTTGTGGAGCATTGATAAAAAAAATCTGTGACTATTATGAACTAAGACCTTTGAAAATATTCATACTATAATAACACGAAGCTTAGAAATGATGCTGCCTTCAGTTTCTTGTTATGTCAGATTTAGTTTTCAGATAGAACAAGAAAAAATGATCAATGCTTAATATGACAATAACCCTTAAAATTACTTGCCTCGTGCAGCACCAAGAGCAATAGAAAGTCGGGTTGGCCAATCTAAAATTTTTCTTTTTGCTGCTTCCCCTGTTACAGAAATGGCTTTTAGAAGAGATGAGTACTGAATTAGATTATTTGGATAGGAATTTTTATAAGAATTACCATATAAGCGGTCTTGGAGAGAGCCGTTGGACATAAATGGATACACTAGGATTTGTTGGTCATTCTCGCAACAGTAACCAAGAAGTGGCACCAAATTCTCATGACGGATAGCTGAAAGAAGGTTTAGCTGTAGAATACATTAGCAATTGTTGATAGGCATATAATTAAGAAAAGTTAGGTTCATGATCATGGAGTCATCTGGAATGGAGGTATTCGACTTTATTAATGTGTTCTCTATAAGAAATTATGCACATATACAGGAAAAAAAATGTTTAGAAAAATTTTATGTGATAAAATCAGGGTAATTGTTAGGAATTTGTATCAGAAGTCTCAGACAATGACAAGAGAGAACTGATACGAGCCAAGATGATATTGGGGTCATAAATGAGCTGAACAGGTTGTCCTCTTTGACATATGAAGAATAAATAAAGAGCAGTATATGATAGATTAATAATGCTTTAGAATTCTATGTTATACCTCGTTCTCAAATTCCCTAGTTCCTTGAGTTGAGGTGGATGAGCGGACCTTTACTGCCACTTCTTGACCATCTGATAGTGTGCCACGGTATACTGATCCGAAGCCACCTTCGCCTATCAAGGTTTTATACTTGTGGGTGGCACTCTCTATGTATTCTAAAGTAAACATTTGAATATTTATCGACTTCAAAGTAACATCTTCTGAGCTGGGCAGTGAAAAAATGGCATCTGCATTTTTATTGGACAATTTTGTTGAGATGTGCATATATTGGAATAGAAGATGCAATTGATCAAAACAATCTGGTGACAGTCATAAACTTGAACAAGGAGAATGTTATTGATTTTTTTTTTATTATTTTTTAAAAATTTGCATGTGGGCAGAAATGTGCTTGCCGATCAATCATTCTTCTAAAATTTTAGAATGAACTGAATTATTTTTATCTTTTGTGCTATATGTTATCTTTCCTGCTGTATAATCTTCACTCTTCTTCAAGTTTTTCCATGCATGTTTTTGTATAGGCTCTAGAAATAGAAGGAATTTTAATCGGTAATGATATATATATATATATATATATAGACATACCTGGGAAGAAGAGAAATCAACTCAGGTTAGTAAATTGATAAACTGATTCAACATATATTACCAAAACATTCATCTTATCTTGGGATGCAAATTTTCATAGGTTCTACTGTGTGCTAACAGCAAGGAAGAATTTACTCACTCTTTGTCATTACTTGTCGTTTCCCATCAAACTTTCTTAAAGCAATGAATTTTTGTCTGTAGATGCAACCTAAAGCGAGTCCAACTGCTAATAGAAAGGATCCGCTTGCAACAACACCGACGATGATTCCTTGTATGTGTTGGGGTGGTCTTTGGGTGTATTGCATGGGTTGGGGTGGTCTTTGGGTGAAACATACACCGGAGCTGAAATTTCAAAAATTAAGAGTAAGATCTCTTATTACTAAATATTTTAAAATTTTAAGGATCTATTACAGATTCATACTCCGTTTGAAATCTTGAGCTGTTAAAACTGGAAGGAAGCCCATTGCCTAATTTATTGCAGTCAAAATATCTAACATACAAAGAGAGTAATTGTTGATTAGAAATTGTACATTAGGAAGCTTTAATGTAGATGCTCTCTTTTCAAAATACAAAGGGTAAAAGGTTAAATGCTTAGCAACTTACAGTTCTGTCAAATTTGGAAGTGAGATCAACGAATCTGGAAGAGATCCAATGAGTTCATTGTGGCGCAAATCCCTGGTTATTGATTGTAAATTGGAAAGACAATTTAGTATTAATAGTTGATAACACAAAAATCTTGGAACTTAACATCCTAGCATTATCTGACTTCATCTGTTCTTTTTATGTTGCGACTTAGATTGATGAACATCATGGTTTAGACGACTTTCAGTCTGATTTATTCTTCGGAGTCTACTTGCACTTTCAGTATTTTATTTCTCAGATTCCTCAGAATTTGTATAGGATGCCAACGGAAGCATATAATTAGATAACCAATTACTTAAATAAATGGAAAGGAAAATTACACTGATTTTAACATGGAGGACGATGGAAAATGAGGTATCCTACCAGCGAAGAAGTTGTTGCTAACATTCCTATATGACAAAGGAACAGAATATGATTACTATAAAGAAAAACACCCATATTAGGATGCTAGTAATCCAAAGATAAATCTTACAATTGCATAAGGTATGTGAGGTTGGTGATACTAGTAGGAAGAGGCCCGCGAAAGTGGCTGGAGGAAATATCCCTGAAAAAACACCTAAGCATCAGATTAGTTCCTGGGTAAAGGAGAATATTACTACTTGGATATGCGAACAGGTAGAATTCTATATATGGTGATTTTCTTTTTCCTTATGAAAAAAGGGAGAACTTACAGGCCAGTGACCACGTTGGATCCATTCATTTTTTGGCATGTCAGACCTCTCCAAGAAGATGAAACAGGAAGACATGGATCTCCTGACCAACACTGCAACACTTTGTTTTGCTTGTTTTGCTGAAGCAGATCACTTCTCAGCTTCTCTATTGCATCCACTGATAAGAGACATGACTTAAATAATGATAGACATAACAAACTAACTGATGTACGAGTGAACTGAAATTTGTGTTTATTTAACTGTTGCAAATTTTTGAACTTACCATCTTGCTGATTAGTTTCTTGAACCCATTGGCGCACTTGTAGGATCTCGTAAGCGTTTAACAGGGGTCCAAAGCCAAAACCATTTGTTTCTTTGGCTAGGGTCAAATTTAGATGCGTGTTTGTTCTGACAGTGGTCCTAAATTCCTTATAGCTTGAATCGTTGGCCAATATATCAAATTTCTCATGTTTAATCTCATCATTAATGAAGATGCTAAACTCTCTTTGTCCAAGTGTTATCGAGGGATTGAGCTCAAGGAAGTAAAGTAACACAATATAATTGTAGTCTTCCGGCTCAAGGTCTTTATGTATGATCTCCAGTCTGTCTGTGTGTGTTAGTGCTGTTTGGAGAACTTTCTGAGGCACTGTTGTTTGAGCATTGATGGCATGTGTGTCGAGTCCAGTATCTATTGTTGATGCATTTGAAATGTCAATTATTTTTGGGTCTGGAATTTGCCAGATTCTGTCGAATTGGTCATCTGGATACCTGAAGTTGGCCAACGGAGAATAGACCAAAGTGGGTGTTAGAAGATTCTTGTTCATTTCGAAATATTAGATAAATTAGATAAATTTTGTATTTGAGTAAAATATAGGAATTCTTGTGATATTATTGTCTTCTTTTTCTACTTGTTATGAATAATTGTGATCGTTTCTAATGTGTTTGTTGAAGCAAAAGGGTTTGGATTGTACTTATGATCCATTGCTCTGCTTCTATTTCAGTGCTAGAAATAAAGTGTAGGTGGAGCACTATCTAACTATAATGTGAAAAATCAATGCTCAAGGTGGGAGATTGTGAGGTTTGTCTTCCGTTGAGCCTTTAGTGTGTTGCAGTGGCAGGTAAGGGTAGTTCTTTTGAAGTGGTTCAAAAATGGCTGTAGAAGACCGTAATATTGGTTCGAACATGGTGGTAGTGGCTGATGCTATTACCAGCATTCCTTGGATTCAAGGCCTACATGGTGATAGAGGCTAATGCTATTACCAGGATTCCTTGGACTAGAGGCCTAACATCCAAATTTCACTGATTGAACTTTTAACTGCGTTTCAGAATATCAATCTTTATTTCTCTGGTTCCTTGAAAGTAGAGTGGGAAACATACCTGATATGATCTCCTTTAATTCCTGCATCAATTCTGCTAACCAATTTCAGAACATCAGAAATATTACCCTGTAAATACTTGGAATCCACGGGCCTGAGTTCAAGCTGTGAAATATATGGCTCTCCCCTGTCGTGCACTAAGCAAAAGTCTACATGCTGATTAGGAGCTCTAAAAATGCCCTCCACCTTCAAGTTTTGAGATGAGTTGACTTTGCCTATCTGCGTGACGCCAATCAAAATGTCAAAGGAAGGGCCTGTAGATCTCTCTGGCTCTCCACGAAGAAATGTACCCCTAATAAGATAGTCTCGGCCCTTAGCTGTCGATAAGCTATAGCATCTCTTCCCTGAATCAATGTCAAAAAACCGACTTTTATTATATTCCGTGTCATACGTGGCAGCCCCAGGTATATTGTGGCAACTTGTGTCATCAGGGAACCATCCATCATCTGGTATCCAATGTATGTTCTTACTATCTGTATAATTTGATGTATCGCAACATCTGATGCTTAAGAAACCTGCACGAAGTCGGCAAATTTTGATGTCAACGGTTATAATGACACTAGGATTGTACACAGTTGTTTAAGTTGGAATTAGCAGTCAATACTAGATTGTTCAGATCACTGCAAGAATTGTATTCTTTGTTCAATTAGGCTAAGATTTTGCCTGGAAACACTGACAAAAACAGTTTCGGCAGTCATCAGAACCATCCCGAATCTAGCAGATTAGCTACAAACTTATGTTTTTGCGTTCTATGCTTAGCAGTTGACCAGGTCTTTCTATTTTAAGGTGGAGCATAAACATCCCTGAAAGTTGGATTAATGATTTTAACAGATTGTCAAGTCAACTAAAATCATGATTATGCATCAGAATTTTTTTGTAATCAGCTAGTATGAAACTTCTTTATACAACAACATATAGAAAACTTCATTTCCTGCACTCGAATTTAACGATTCAGACTTCGTTTTCATATCAAACCAAGATTGAGTATGATATAAAGCTGATCTGAAAATTTATGAAAGGATCCATTCAAGAAATTAAACTATGCTGTTCATGCTTATGCACTTGACAATCACAAGACTGCAAAAACTATGAATACTAACCTTCTTGAGCATGAGATGATCGAACAAGTATGAACAAGCAAATGATTAAATATCCAACGGCTCTTGTAATCCAATTATGCACTCCTGCCATTATCTTAAACCGAGCTCGCCCCATGGGGTCATGAACTTCATGATCAAACCAGCTAACTCTGTTGCAAGTTACAAAGCTGTTCCTACTTCACCACCTCAATCATGTCTTACCAGATGTTCTTGGATTCTCTTGTGAAAATTCATCATCCTTTTGAGCAACTTATCAAAGAATAATAATCTCAGGGTTACAACAGCAAAAGGGTATCGAATGGGAGGCAAGGTTTAGAAGAAAAAGAGATTGATAAAATGTGGTTTGACTTCAATGTATAGATCAGAAGGAGAAGCATAGGAAAGTTGTATCAGAAAAATACAAAATTAGATGTTCATTTTAATTTCTATGACATTGGCATTTGATTAATATAAATTAAGTTTATGGCGGTGTGGGTCTACTTATGTATATTTTAATTAAGCGACGTTTAATATGATTGGGCGGATCAAGCCTTCATTTTCGTTTCTCTCCTTGTCTGTTTCCATGGATGGAACATCATGGAAATTACAGTTAAGGTGCCTTACAGTCAGGATTTAAGTAATAAACTATTTATCTCGATATACAATTATTATTTATAAGTAGAACCTAATTATTTAGTTATTTCTTTAACTTTTCATTTCATGTCGTATTAAAATTCATAATTGCTAAATTAAATTTCAATTATATTTATCATTAATTATCTAGGCTGCATTATGTAAAATAAAATTCAAACTTTTGTTATTATAAAATTCATTCTCTATTTATTCTTCTTTAATTTTTATTTAAAATCTAATTTTAATTTTTTTATTGTTAATTTTATTTCATTGTCCTTATTACAATAAGTGATTTTATATGTTTTCTAATTGGAAAATTATTAATAAATCCAAAATTTTAATAAGAGAACATCTCAATAAAGCAAGCAATATTTGCTACTTTATTTCTTTTTTTTTAAATCAAATTAATTTTGAAAACTTAATCTTAATATATATGAAAAGTAGAATGATATTCACTAGAAGTTTACAAGTGACAATTTAATTTGTTTATAAGTGACATTTTAACATGTCTTTCTTAATTAAAATACAAATTTATTATCACTTTTTTTTGTTTAATCTTCTCCTTAAATGAAAACAATAATTATTTGAGAACGTTTGAAAAATTAATTTAAATTAAACCATGGTAAAATTACTTTTTTTAATTTCATTTAATATTTTTATTAATGAGAAAATTAATAAATTAAGTAAGATATTATAAAAAATAAAATATAAATTTTCATGCTTAAATATGACAGAAAAGTCCTTTTATACATATGATTTTTTATGATCTATAATATATTTAAATTTAATTAAAACAATATATTATCTCCTAGAATGTAATAAAGTTGTATATATATTACTCTTTTAAATTACACGTAATAATAAGTAAAAATTTTAAAATATTATTTTTTTACTGAATTAATTGGTATATTTTTATTAATT
>CANXYI011015534.1:0-10100 GCA_948208565.1 Hura crepitans
AGACAATCATACAAAAACAACGTGATAAGTATTTTCGTGAGTAAAATTGTCATAATAATTGAAATCATTACCTTATCAATTTATTAACTCTTATATGCAGACATATTATTCAATTACCTATTATGCTCTAATATCACTTATGTTATCATGCTCATAGAAACATAAACATATAATATAGACATATTCATAGGTCCATTGTAAATAATAAAGTTTAGAAACATGTGCCCTACATTTATAGTTTCTTATCCTTTTTCCTTTTATACTATTGCTAAACAATAATTGTATTCATATATATATAATAACAATATAAAATGTAAGACATTCATCAATTCATGTTAAGTCTATAAATTAAATTATTATTTTGTCATTAATAACTGCCATTTAATTCACCTAATTTATATGTTTATATACATATAAAAGATAAATCCTCATCATGCACTTGTACCCTCTTTGTATTCATGCATTCATACATACTTGTTCATTGTAACATAAGCATAATTATTAACAACTTAAAGAATACAATTACAGGTATATAAGTCCAATATTCTCAATATAATTAATATCATAATACACATAATTAACTAACCATTCATTTAATGTCTCAAGTCCACTAGCATCATTTATTAGATTTGAATAACCCAACTAATAGTATTTATATCAAACAATATCATATGCACAAATACGAGTTAATAGTGAGTACAATAAACCTTATTATATTTCAATTATTTTCATATTCATAAATCATAAATTTATTCTTATTAAGCCTTATTATCCAATTCTTTTACTTTGCTTTGCCTATACTTAAAAGACAAATGCCCGAAACTAGATAACAAGACTACTAGGCCATAAAAGCCATCTTAGACCATAAAGATCATACTAGACTTGAAGATCATCAACTGGACCCGAAGGTTACATACTAGACTTGAAGGTTATCAACTAGACTCGAAGGTCATATACTGAACCCGAACGTCATCAACTAGACCCGAAGGTCATCTGGTTGCTTATAGGCTAAATGAAGTGCTTATGGGTACCTTAGTAGCTACTAAACTACCTAGTTGACAAGTCAACCTATCCAATCTAGGTTGTCTACTCGTATGGGCTAATCATCTTGTTTATTTATGTTTCACATTCTTAAATAATTTGAAGTAAGTTTTACTCTTTATATGTTTAACATATGACCTTGGGGAAAAAAATATATTGTTTTTAAGTCAATTGTTCCCAACTAAGCATTTTTCATGCTTTATGTGACCATATGCCATTCTATCCATACTCACTTTGTTCATTATATCCGTATCTCAATATTCATCATAATTGGTATCATCATCATCTTATATAGCTCATAGATGTTAATTTAGTACAATTATAAGCTCAATACATAACATTAACAATTTTAGCCACATTCAACACATAACTCCATACATGAATTTTTCATACTAATATGCTCACATTATGAACTCATACATGATTGATATATGCTTAAAGCATTATAACTCATCTTGATGGGCCATTCGGCCATAGACATACATTACTTATATGAATATCATCCTTGTCTCATTTCTACTTTATTTCCTTATATTAGGTATAATGCATTACATTTGATAGAGTAAAACATACCTCTTTATACCAAACCAATTGGCCATACCATTTTCTTATGGCATAATACTCATGCTCACACTATGGTAACTTATAAGATCATCTTAAACCATAAACCATCATGTTATGGTAATAACTTAATCACATACATATTAGCAAATAAATTTCACATGTTTAAGCATATATCACAAACATACACACACACTATCATGTTCACATAGATAATAACCACATTATTCATATAGCCCATTTTAAGCATATTATTCATTTGACATACATAATCTTAATGTAACGTAATGTAAAATTGTCATTCCAGCTCATTAAGGCCATTGTGCCAAATAATTGTATTTCGACCATCTCAACATTCAAAAGCATTATTATTATTATTATTATTATTATTATTATTATTATTATTATTATTATTATTATTATTATTATTATTATTATTATTATTATTAATTTACTATTATGACATTAGTGTGGATACACGTATACTTATTTCATATGTTACACACACAATGTGACCATGCTTAGTCCATATCATATGCATAGCTCAATATAATTCAAAGCCTTAAAATAACATATTATAACCTTATCATTTAAGCAACTTAAATCCATTCTTCAATGCATAATAGATTAGGCCACCATGACTATTATAATAACTCACTCAATCGTACCTCTAATGTCACATTTTTAACTAATAACATGCAATCACTATTCATTATGTAAGCATACTCAACCAAACATGTCACTTACATTAATCCCATTATTTCACTTAACCTTACTTTAACATAGCTAAGGTTTAATTTAATTCGCCTTAGGCACTAACATACCCCATATGCAACCATTCAATTTCAAATCCATATCCATAAACACTATTATAATTACTTCATTTAACACACATTAAACATTTATTTTACATTCACAAACTACTAAATTCAACTTCAAATCATTTTTAATATTTTCACCAATAACTCATGATTAGAGCACTTAAATATACATATAGATTTACTAACATCTTTATTTGGTCATATCATCAAGTATACATATCATATTTCAATCCATTATTTAGCACATCTTTAGGTATCCATATGACTTTTATACACTATGATATCATTTTCATACCAATATCCTTACATACATGCCTTTATTACATGAAACTTACACACTTTTATTAATACATCATAATATCATCTTCAAGTGTATACACACACACATATATATATGTATGTATTGTCCACTACTTCCTTCCAACATACACACATACATATTCTTTATCATATCATATGATGTATATATTATAGTATATCCCAATTACCTATACCTTATTATAGACATACACTACCATATCCATGCACATATTACTTACATGGCCAATTATATACGTAACCTTATGCATAAATATAACCTTATTACTCTACTCAACATCATAACAAGGCAAACACACATAGTTAACATAATTAGCCTTAATAACTTTAAACACCCATAATTTACCCTTCAGGCACCTTGTTATTTACACTTCATATAAAAAAATTATTTAACACACATTCATACTTACATATCCCTACATTCTCATAACACAATTATAAGGCATTAAACATCATTAACAATAAAAATCAACAAATGCTAGAATAAATTTTTAGAATATAGGATTAATGTATACACATACCAAATGGTTTCAAGACACCTAGCAAGTCTCTTCTACCTCCCTTCCTTTTCCCTTGTCCTTCTTTCTTTCTCTTTAAACATAGCCTTAACCATAAATAAAAATAATATACCACAAATAAAAATAATATGCCTTTAATCATAAAATCAACCTTATTAAACTCTTACTGGCACCCAAAAGACACCACAAAATTTTAAAACTCCATAAATAAACCATTTCTCAAAACTTAGTTACTATTCATCCTATAACTTATAAAAATTCATAATAAATCATAAAGGCATCCAAACTTGAATGTAACTTGATAAATTTGTTCTTTGGCACTTATAAAACACTAGAAACTTATTAGATCAAAGAAATCTTACCTCTTTCAAAATTAGGTTACTATTCACCCACTTGATCTTTCTCACAAATCCACTATTAGTTCCTTATTTTCTTGCTTCATAGGGTTTTAGGGACTATGGAGAGGTCAATTGAGGGATTAGAAGTGAGAGATTAGAGCTTGATTAGAGAATGAATGAGAAGAAAATAGTAGAGGAAATGGAGAAAAAGCATCAACTCGAAGAAGAAGAAAAAGGGTGATTTTTGCACTATTCACACTTGACTAAAAAGTCAAGTTGGCTTTTATAAGAAAATTTGACTTTTTCCCTTTTTACCTTAATGGCCCCCTAACTTTCTCTTTGTTATCCCCAAACTCTCTAAACTTTCATCTTTATATCACATTAGTCCTTTATCTTTACTTTCCTTCTTTTTAACCTTTTTTGTGACCTTATTTCCTTTCTAAACTTTAGCCAAAAATGTTTTACAATTAGTGTCATTATTTATTAATATTAGTACGAGTCAAGTCCCAAGAAAAACTATTCATTCTTGAGATATACTATTCATATATACACTTGTTATCATTCAATTTACATTCGAATGTTCTCATTTCACTACTAAATTATATTAATGGACTATTTACCACATAAGCTCCTAATTAATAGGGCTAAAACCCATACATGATGTCACTATTCATTACTTTGAGATTCACTATTCATGGTCTTGCTCATTTTTACTCATTAGACTTTCAAGCATCCTTATTTATATACCAAATTATACCCACAATATACTTATAACTTTATCCTTTAATCAGTAAGAAACTCCTAATCATGTCCCAAAAGTCACTATTCAAAATCTAAAGATTTTCTAGCATTATAAGGAGTGTCACATAAGATTAAAAAAAGTGGGGCCAAAGTAGATTAAATATAAGCCCATTAAAAGGCTTATGCATATCGGATAAAAGGGACCAAGGTGTGGGTCCCTTTTAGTCCAACATAGGGTAGATTTTAAGTGTCAAAATCTAACCTAAAAAGGGTTTATTTAAAGTATAAATAGCCTTTATTGCAATAGCCACTAGTGTGATACATTTTACTATAGAATTGCCATATTG
Organism: Hura crepitans; assembly: GCA_948208565.1. Taxonomy (NCBI): domain Eukaryota; kingdom Viridiplantae; phylum Streptophyta; class Magnoliopsida; order Malpighiales; family Euphorbiaceae; genus Hura; species Hura crepitans. Next base: position 4,686 of record CANXYI011015534.1, read on the forward strand.
AACAATTGAAAACATATGATTCTCTTCATCTTCCTTCATCTACTTAAAAATCCTACTAGCATATGGATTTTCAAGTTGCTCTCCTCTAAAAACTTCTTATGCGGATTACCTTGGAGGTTTTCCTAAAAGAAGATCACTGTGGTTTATGACAACCTAGTCAGAAAAGTTCACAGAAGGAATTTACTATCATTCTTTATGGTAAATCACAAAACGCTACTAGATTCATTATTTAGAATTTATTTTAAATTATTTAAGTCCATTATCTTTACTGGTTTTTCTCAATTTTTTTAATTTTTTTGCTATGTATGATGGAGAAAATCCAACAATGGTATCGAAGCTAGTTTCATGGATGATTTAAAATCAATGGAAATAGTGATTACGATTGATATGTATAATATGTGATATTGTGTATTTTTGGTTGATTTACGCATTTTGATCTATTTTTTATTATTCAAATTTATTTTAAAGTGATCAAATATGAATTTAAGACATGTTCAAATTGGATTTTTGTTGTTCTATACATTGAAGTGGCTGAATTATAAAGGAGGAAATCCTCCTATGCGTATAATTTGATTATATGTACATAAAAATTTTATATGCATAATTTGATTAAATTCAATTTTGAATGATTTAATCTAGTATATAATGAATTAAAATATGATTTTTATTTAGATTATATGTGCATTAAAATTAAAAATTAAAAAAATTTTAGAAAATGATTAAATTGAAATTGACGGTTAAAATTGTTTTAGTCTAATTGTTAACATATGATGTGTGTATTGATTTAAATGATTTCTAAAATTATAGAATTAATTTTTCATATATATATATGATGTATATGATGTTAATTAAATTTTTTTAAATGGTAAAAATCATTTGCACATCAATTTGATTGATAAACTTGCTTGATTGTCAAGATTATCATATTTTTTATTTAATAAATGGTTCGATTTTTTCACTTTGATGTTCCATGAGTTTCATAACTTTCAAGGCAAATTTTTCATATTAAATTGATCATTACTTATTCAAAAATATGTCACTGGCTACTAGAACTGATCTGAAGTGGTTTGGACCAATTTCCATAATTCAAGTTGCAAATGATTTCGTGGTAAACTCAAGTTCAATTCTTTTGATCAACTGTTTGGAAATTTTTAATTAAATAAAATTCAATATGATTGGATATTGTATGTTTGGAAATATATGTCACATGTCATCATATAATAAATTGAATTAAATCAATTATTGATTTATTTGGTCAATTTTTTAATTTTTCAAGTTAAATTGATTATTATTTATCCAAAAATGTGTTAATAGCTACTGGAATTGATTTAGAGTGGTTTGGATTGATTTCCACAATTCAAGTTGCAAATGATTCCACCGTCAAATCGAATTCAATTCTTATGATCAACTGTCTAGAAATTTTCAATTAAATAAAATTCAATATGATTGTATTTTGTATTTCTAGAAATATATGTCACATACCACCCTAAAATAAAATGAATTAAATCAATTGTTGATTTATTTGGTCAATTTTTTGAATTTTTAATAATAGTGACATGTTGACTAAAATTTCTACATGAAATTGTGTTTTCTAGTGGAACTTTGGTTGTCATCCTAAATTAATTTATTTTTTGATGGGATTAGGATTTTAAATTATCGAAAGGATTATATATTGATATGATCTAATTGTGATAAGTGTGACACCCCCTATTGGACTACCTAAGAAATCCGACAAGCAATGCACTTCTTACCAGGTCACCCATCCTGAAATTACTCAAGTGTGCACTCCTTATCACTTATAGGTTATTTTAAAGCTTTATCAGATATTGCTTAGGTTTTTAGTCTAACACTTAAACATGTTCATATGTGGTATGATAGACCTAGAGAACCCATTTTATAGACATTCTACATGTTACAGGAAATTAGGCAGCACAACGGCTACTCGAGTGACATGCCAAAATGTTTTCCACCTGCAAAAGCACTTTTATCAACAGTAGTATCATTCTACTTCCTTCTGGACCCTTCTTGTCCCCTAGTCAACAACATCACACATCAATGAACACATTAGAATCACACAGGGCCTCAAGCCCATAGTTATCAAAAATCATAAAAGCAAGCCATTCAGATGAACCGCCTATTTATATATATCACATCTATCCTTTATATATACAAACATAAGCAGCCTCTAAGCATGCTAAACCCATACTCTATAGTGTTTACATGAGTGGTAACCTAGCAAAACAAAGGAAAAAGACTCTATATACCATTCAAGGTCTGTGCTGTTACACTACATAATCTTTGAGGCTGTACTGCTTATCTTTGCAACCTGTGCACCAAAACACTAGTACGCTGAGTATAAAACTCAGTGGTGAATTTAAGGTATTTAAAACATGTTATATGTAATTGTTCACATGTAATAACAATATGATAGTCAATATGTAGTGTGTGGATGGTATATCAATTAATTAATGCAATTTAGGTGATTTGCTACATTTTCCCAATAATTACCATAATGCCACTTTGCTAATTTCTATTAAATTAATAATTCAATAAATTACCATCAATTAAGTCTATATTAATTCAGTTTAAATTTAATAGGCCTAACTAGATAGAATACACCTAAGACATTAGACTAAGAGGGAACTGAAAAGGTATGCAGTGGCCCGTATTTTGGACCTCGACCGCTGCATCAGCCTAGTTTGATAGCAGGGATCAATTCACTTGAACCTCCTAATACCAAACAAGAGATAGCAGGGATCAATCGATAGACCTCCCGATATCTCAAACAAACCAACCACCAATCATATTATGGATAGTAGGGATTAGTCCGTAGACCTCCCAATATCCAAAAATCATAACAAGAAACTTTAGTGGATAGCAAGGATCAATTTGTAGACCTCCCACTATCTAGATAATCATTAACATCAAACACCTCCAAACGATAGTTGGGATCAGTCTGTAGACCTCCCAATATCCAGAAAGTCACAGTAATTATCTAGCAGTTGCTACTCCCTAAGTTGACTAGTCAACCTATCCAGTAAGTGTTTAACTAATGGGCCATCTAACCTTGTCTTATGTCCATACATTTACTAATCATCATATCATAATATTTAAAAGTGAAAAACATATAGTTGTGAATTTATTTTGACAGTTAAAATTTAACTTGGAAAGTTATAGGTCATTTTTTGTCCTACTAGACAGTTTCAAGTCTATTTTTCTAAGGCATTTTAGGTTATTTCTTTAAGCACAATTAAATCCACTTTAAATCTAATCTAAGCCATTATTTTAACTCTATTTTTGTCCATGTTCAAGGACATCTATAGTGTATAAGTTTTTAGGTCATTTCCTAGATAATTATAGGTCATTTTTACATTTTGCATATGCAATTATAGGTCTAAAAACAAATCCTTTTCATGCCATTTTTCTGTGCCACTTGCACTCATTTCCATTTATAATCATAAGCTTAAAGCCACACCAAATTGTACATACCAAAAGGCCTTAAAAGAGACTTCAAACTCAATTCATATAAACCTTAAAAATGTCCAAACTTAAGGTACCATTTACACACCATTTAGGTCCATTTTGAGCTCAATTTCACTATACTATTTTAAGCCATTTTCAAGTCTCTTTTTTAGCTACTTTCCAACCTTAAAATGCCATGCCAATATTCATACATTTTCATGTCTTATTACTTATATATGTTCATCTATCTCATGCCAAATGCACATTTCACAACACATGCCAATTAAGCCATGCCATTCTCATACACATACCATGCCATATCATATGTACCATGCAAAATTTACCTTGCATGCCTCTCGGCCAATACTTGCCAATAGCCATATACATGCTTTTCTCTACGTTCAATCATAGATACACATACAATGGCATCATTTTAAGCATACATATACACACACTATACATGTATCATGCCAACCAAGCCATGGCATGCCTTATACATGCCTTAGCCATACCAAGAACACATACACACAAGCTTTGTTTCACCAAAATCACAACATATACCTACAATGCCATCCCTAACATGCTAATTCCCACTCAATGTGTCATGTTAACTTGCTATACACCTAGGTTACATCACAAGGCAACCTCTTAGCTAATTAAAGCATAATACCAACACTTCCTTTTTCACTATACACATGCACAATCTATACACTTATATGTCAAACACACTAGAAACCATTAACTTTCCACTTAATTCAAGCCATACACTTAACACACACTCATACTAACCTCTCGGCTAAAGTGAGGCCATAACCATTCCTTCATTCTTTCCACAAATTCATCATACATATCATTCATTTAACATTGTATAAGCCTCAATGTAAGCATAGCACACTATTACATACTCACTAACCCCTAAAACCACAACTTCCATACAAGTTTTCTATACTAATTGCTTATGAATTCTAAATGGCATGCTTTTAATACATTAAATTCACATACCTTTCTAACAAGCAAGGCCTTTTCTACACTTCAAGCTCGTAAATTGCCTTGTTACACCTCACTTTTCTTTATTCCCTCATACATGCCTCCTCCCTTTAGAAAATCTATACAAAATTTTATAAGTCCCCAAATGAAAAATTAAGAACATATGCACTATTATAATGGTAAAATCCTATAAGAAATAAAATAAAAAGGGAGGAAACACTTACACACACATAGTTGGTTTCTAAGCACCCTTTATGTACACTTTAGGACTCTTTGAATTTTATTGAATTTTATTGATATCTATGGCCTTTAAACCCTTCAAAGATCAATTTGAAACTTATTAATGGAATTTTAAGTGTGAATTAGTGGCTATTTTAGGCTTGAGAAGCCATGAAAATAGAGGAGCAAATAGGGTAATGGCATCGAGAATAAAAGGAAGAAGAAAAGGAGAAAGTAGAAGTGGGTGGGCGGTTATGCTAAGTAGGTAGCTAGGTGTCATAAGGGAGCTTTTATAGTGGTTGGGGTGGCTCGAGTAGTGACACGAGTCACCTGAGTGCCTCAAAATTGCTCAGTTTCGACAAAAACTTCAAGGAATTTTAAAAATTCACTTAGAATTCTAAAAATCATTGCATTTATTTTAAAAATCCTTGATTAGTCCCATTTAGAGGCTCATAAAATTTCACAACCAAATTCCCTCGGCAAGACAGTTAACTAACTACCCTAATTTACATGTAAAAACTAAAATTAAGAAAAAATTGCAAACAACCTCAGAATTTAAAAATTCCTTCACCAATGGACTCAAGAGAAATTTTTGACCTTCAAGGTAAGGTATTTTCAAGTTTGTCTACACATATCCCAAGTCATTCCAAGCCCTAATCAATTTGTGCCTACAGCCCACTAGATTACAGCCTAAAATAATTTATTGGTTCTGCTAAATCTTTAAACTAAGCCATTTTCATTATTTTT
>CANXYI011015663.1:0-16794 GCA_948208565.1 Hura crepitans
CTAGTGCTCATAATGTAAGTATACAATAGGGTAATAGATAGGTAATAGCCATGTTAGTTAATATCCTAACTCTTATTCTGATTGGCAATGGTACAAGTAAGAGGTGTCACAATATGCCATCTCTCCTTTAGATTCGGCTATTAGATTGAGTGAGAAGTGTCACACACTGGCTTATATTTTGGACATCACAGCTATTGCACTAGCATATCAAATCAACACTAGTGTGCAGTGGTCAAATTGAATTTCCCTACTGCTACACCAATTTTAAATTCTATGCAGTGGTTCTATTAGACCACTTAGCAGCAAAACCCATATTATTTCATCATTATAAATTTATACATATGCAGGGGTCCTATTAAACCTCCCAATGGCTACACCTATTTAGAATATGTGCAGTGATTCTGCACCTATTTAGAATATGTGCAGTGGTTCTATTAGACCTCTTAATGGCTACACTGGTATTATAATAAAATATCATGAAGTATCACATCTGTATATTGATAACATTGAAGTGTCCTAGAAGCTACTATATCCCCTAGTTGATCAATCAACCAATCTAGTAGGTTGTCTAACATATATGTGTTATTCTTATCTCCTCTCTTACTAGTCATGAATTAGACATCTCATAGACATTTTATCATTCCAAATTTTGATCACATTTTCCATTGCCCAAATCCGTATACACTTTAACCCATTGCCATCACATATTGCCATATCAAATAGCAATCTCATGTCATTCATTCCACAATGCCATTTTCATAATCCACATTTTAAGCCAATGGTCAGTTCCTTATCACTCATTTCTCTTTTTACCATATGTAAGTGACCATTTCTTATATTTTAAACCATGACATGATTATCATTACACTCATTACCACTTTGATTACCAAATTTAACAATTATATCATCTCCGTATATATTATGCATTACATATTGCATCACATAATGCCCACTTGTTTCATGTCTAATGCTCCTACCATTCTTGACAATCATCAATGCACATATTCATACATGCTACAATGATATATTTAAGCTCATTATGCTCATTACACAATAATTATGTCTAATATACAAAAATTTCATTAATTCCAACTACGTACCCATTTTACATGCAACTTCACCATTACTCCATTATAATCATTTAGCGCATTTTCACTCTATGTTTTATCCACACTAATTAATTTACATACATTAACCTTAATATACCTTTAACTTCTATTTAGGGTTATTCAAACCCTAAAATCAATAAGGATCCATATTACACTAATTATGGAAATTATGTAACACATATGTACTCATATATTTTATTGAATACACTTATAAAGTGATTGTTTGGGGTATTAAATAGCACTTTATAGCTTCTCTTTGCCCTTGCCCTTTTCCTCCTCCTTGTTTTCTAATTTCCATAACAGTAATTCCATTAGAAAAATTCATAGGAAAATCTATATAACTCCAATTTCAATAATAACACTAGAATTATGAATTATAGCATACCTAATTACCTAGAAAAGTGCTAAGGTTTAGATTTAGGGGTTACCTCAATTTAAGGGTTTCGAACCCTAAATTTTGAAATCTCTCTTTTCCTACCAAAAATACATCTTGAAAAATTGACCCCAAAATTGCCCTTTAGAAATTATGTAGATTATTTTTGGTGTATAAAGTGTGAGATTTGGGTGAGATTTGTTGAGGAGGATGATGGCTTCTTTTGATCTCATACATCATGCACTCATATACTTACCTTACGGATGGTTAAGATCATGCCATGTGATGATCTAACAGTCCATAATAATCCTATTTCTTTAAAAATGAGATTTTAATGTTCAAGCCCTCCAAAAATACTTCTCTCCTTGCCAAAGATTATAGAAATTCTTTATTTATGGATCCTTAAAATCTTAGGTCCAAAACCAAAAGGAAACTAGTTAATTACTCAAACTTATTTTTAATAAATTATGAAAAAATGCTTATTATTGCCAAAAAAAAATTTTGATTTCAATACCATTGAACTATTTGGAACTTTTGACTTTAAAGACATGCTATTTTTAGCTTAGTCTGAGCACATCCTGATAATTTTACAACTTAATAGAAGGTAAAGTTGATATTCACTAGATATTTACATAAAATATTTTATTGGTTTAGTGGTTACTACAAATAAATTTATTTTTATCATTACTTTACCCATTATAATTTTATGACTAGTACTCCTTCTAGGACACCTCAGTGTTACTCGATTACTCGGGAAATACTATTCATTCCTCTAGAGGTACTATTCATAAAATTTGCATTTTCAAACATTGCAATTCATTCCACTTTTAAGAAATTTTGTTCCTAAAATTTTCCTAGTTGAAATAGCTATCTATATTGTTCTCTCATACGTTGTTTATTTCCTAGGTTGCTTCTTGTGAACAATGATGTTTTCATAGTACTTTAAATAATGGCAATTATTTATTGCGTAGCTTTTTCACTTCATGTGTTAAGATTTGGACCAATTATTCTTGATAGGATAAATTTGGTTGTTCCTTTATTTGCTCAATTGTGAGCACATGTAAAGAATCAGAACTGTATTTCCTTAGCATTAAACATGAAAGACTTCATGGATCTATTGTCAATCTAGAGGCTATGCCAATTTGTAGGTGACTAGCCTTATACATTCAATGACTTTATATAGGTAAATGAACATCGGACTTAGCTGCCTTTCTTGCTAAATTAAAGTATTTTTTAAAGGTGACACCTTTAGAAACACTTTATCTCTTATTTCATACTCAATTTTTTTATTTTCAAGCCTACATATGATTTTTGTCTATTTGTTACTGCTTTTAATTGATCTCTAATAATCTTGAATTTTTCTTCCATATCTTTAATAAAATTTGATCTTGCTTTCACCCAATTCATTCTAGCATAATGGTGTCTTGCATTTTTTTTCCATATAGAGCTTCATATGCTACCATTCCTATACTAGCCTAATGGTTATTGTTATATGCAAATTCTACTAAAGAAAGATATCTATCCTTGTTGCCTTTAAATTCAATGGCACACAACATGTCTTTCAGTACCTGAATCACTCATTCTAATAGGCCATCTATTTATGGGGGGAACATTGTGCTAAAGGTGAGTCTAGTGCCCACAGCATCATGTAGTTTCCTCTAAAATCTGGACATGAACCTTAGGTTTCATTCTAAAATGATGGATATTGGCACTCCATGTAACCTGACAATTTCATAAATGTATAGGTATGCACATTTTTCTAATGAGTAATTAATCATTTCTTGAATAAAATATGACATTTTAGTTAACCTATCAACAATCACCCATACTGCATCACATTTACTCCTCATCATATGTAACTTAACTATGAAATCCATTGTAACTCTCTCCCATTTCAATTCCTATAATGACTTGAAAATCTTGACTTTTATGAATAGTACTTTTCTTGAGATGAATAGTATTCCTAAGACTCAAGATACACTGAAGCTATCAGATAAAAGTATTAATCATAAAATAATTTTGGGGCAAAGTTTGAAATCATTTGAAAGTCATTGGATTTGTTAAAAATGCTAAGAAAGTTTTTACGACAGTGTCTTGTGAATAGTAAAAATACAAAAAAAATTTCAAAACTTATACGACCTGATACTAAAAAATTATAAGGGGTTTAATGGCACTAAAATTAGAATTTTTGGAGGTTGAGAAGTATTTTATCTAAAAATCAAGAAAAGTAAAAACATTGTAATAATTCAATTTTTTACATTTTTCGAGCTCTAAATTTTAGAGGATTATAAAGCCATAATTAATTGAATTTTTGAATGGAAAATTGAAGATAAATAAAGCTTTAAAAGGGAGGAAAAAGGGAAAGAAAGAGAGGGAAAAATGGGAAATATAATTAATTTTTTGAGAATATATATGGTCAAACTTGTCTAAAATGGTTAACAATTTTTTTCCTCCTTTTCCCATCATAAGCCAATAGCACCACCTCCTCCTCCCCATTATTTTTTTTTTGCAAATCCTCTATTTAGGCTCCAAATTCTTCGATTTAGCCAATCTCAAAAGCCTATATGACCTATAAAGCTTGGGAAGAGAGAGAAAATTGTAAGAAATAAAAGCTTTTGGCTTGATTTTAGTCAGGATAAATAGTAATTAATTTCAATTCGAGTAAGAATTTTTAAGACTCAACATTTTTCCTATTTCCTTGGGTGACCAAAAGCATATTTATGCTTTTGTTTAGTCATTTTATGCTTTTCTAATTTGTTACAAATTTTTAAAAATTGAATCTATAATGGGCAATTGAGAAAATGGACAAAACGTAGGACAAATGAGAAATAAAGGTGTGAGTAGTTTTTGAGGTCACATTATGATCATTTTGGTATGTGAAATTGATTTATTTCATAATTTTTAAAGAATGCCCAAATTATACATCACATTTATTGCAAGTAATTAATAATTTAAAGTAGTTTTATTGGGTGAATTGTCACTTGAAATGGGTTTATATGCTACTTAAATTGTATGTGTAATGTGTAAAATGCATAAGAATTAATGCTATTGATATGGAATGTTGGAATGGTCCTTTGCCAAATGGGTTATGTAGTGCCATCATGATATATGTGTTTATTTATATAAATGTATGACATGAACATGTTAGATTGATGTAAGAAAATGGTCATATGCATCTAAACACACAAATTAGAAATGGATGTGGCATTGGGTGCAAAGTGGCCTAATGGTTTTCATAAACCTAAGAGTGTGCATACTTGTTTATTTTATGTACATAACATGGAATATTATAGTTCTAATGAGAATGATTGCTACATTTTATTAAAATAAGGACAAATGTATCTTTTTGGTATGTAAGAGCATGATGGCCAAATGGCCTTATTAGATATGTGAGCATGTGTGGTTGGTTGTAATACACCTAAAAGATATGTTAGACATGATATTGGCACATTATGTACATAATGGCAATTATGTTGCCTAAGTGGCATTATTATGCAATAGATTCACATAATGTATGTATGTTGAGATTGTATGCTATAATATGTATGAATTGGGTTCTATAAACACTTTCTTATTGTACATGATACCAAGACAAGGAATTTGTGCATAATATGAGCTTGGTGGCCGAATTGCCCTAATAGACAACATTTAATGTTAAAATGCTTCAAGTTAAACATGAAATAGACATTTATGATTAATTACTTGATGGTGTTCATGAGATGGTGAAAATGTGTTGGAAATGATAATGGTAGATGCTTGGATTTTAGGTCTAAGACTTTCCTATGGATTCGAACTTTGATAATACCCAAAAAGCTTGTGGTTGTAACCTGAATTGCAAAAAAAAAAAAGGGAATCTATGTCGGTAGCAGAAAGCTTGGACCTAATCATAAAATAGGTGTGCAGAGGTAAAGCACCCATGGTATGGACCCATTCACTTTTGGACCTATGATGATAACTAAAGATAGGCTCAAGCAATAAGGTAAAAAACCTAAAACCATGGTCATAAAGACCATTATGGCATAAGTCTTCATGGACTTAATGCCACAAGGTCTATATAAACTAACATAAAACTAGGCCCAAGGCCCATGAACTGGCCGAGTGAACCTAAAGCCTAAGTCTGTCTGGACCTAGTGGCCAAGGTCCACACGGATCTATTGACTAAAACTTCCAAAAGTGTGATTTTCCTATTTGGACTCTTATTCTTAATCCTAGTAGGACTCTACTTCTTTTAGATGGGAAAGATGTCTATGAACCCTATAAATACCCCTCCCATCAACCAATTTTATAATACAATTGACACACAATCTATATAGAAAATCATTACCCAATTTCTTAAAGTTTAGGCATTGACTCTAACATAAGATATGCTCTACTAGTCCTATACCCTCACTAAAATAGTCATTCTTTCTAAAACCCAAGAATTGTCTTGATGCTTAGTGCTAACTTCAAGGTAAGATCTAAGGCTCCTTTCATTATATTCATTCATTTAATTGTGTTGTTTACTATAACCAATGATCTCCTATTAATTGACATGTCAGGTGATTCTATGTAATCCCCATGTTGATTATAAGAGTAGGTTAACCTTTTAAATCATTTTAATCATGTTTTAATTATTCATAGCAAATTGTAATTGCACTATTTTTTGGAACTAATGACTATGTCCGCACAGAGCTATTTTAAAGGATGTGAGGTCTGTACGGACCTATTATTTTACAATGTATATAATATATGGTCCGTATGAACCAATGTTTGATAACTGTTTTTTATTTGCTTTGTTCACCATGTTTTAAAGTATCTTGTTTACCATATTGACATGTTTTTAATTTTACCATGTTTTATGATTATTCTATGCCTTAATATGCATTTTGATATTTTAGAATTAATGTGAGATCTAGATAGACTCCCTTTATAAGGATCATAGTCTGCATGAACATATATGTTTTATGCATGCTTATTCTATTTTGTAATTTGCATGGAATCCCTTTCACAAGGAGTATAGTCTGCGCAGACATGTACTTTGAATCCTTATCTTTATAAATATCTGTATTTACCATCATGTTTTTCTTTGCATAATTAGTTCTTCATTCCTTTAGTAATAGTCATCTTCTAGGCATGTATCATGACCATTCATAATGTATTTCACTTGATATTGCCTTTCTATTATTAGGTCCTCACAAACCATTATTTATGTTACTAACCTTTTCCCTGAGTTGTGAAAGAATAACCCTTTGTACTAGCTTAGAGGTTTGGATGTGCATATTAACCATGATATGTCATAGTCCACACAAGTAAAGGTCAAAGCCTTATCTAATCCACATGGACTAACCGACGTAGAGACGAGACCTACATTTAACCCTTTATTTGTTTATTTGGTTTTTTATCTTTTAATTCTCTTACTTTATTTTGGGTTGTAATAGGTAGCTTAATAATTGGTTTTACATGCCAAAAGCCTAACCTCATATTAATGGCTTTCACATAATTAATTAGTGTTTTCTTAAATAAAATGATTTTGAGTTTTTCTTAATAAAAGTCATATGGAAATTGTATTCTAAAAAAGGCCAATCTCCTAGAAATGAAAGTTAGGTAATTACTTCCAATTCATATGGAATTATAGGTAATTGTCAAGTCAAACAACCATTAATAAATAGCCTAATTTCTAGGTGTCAATACATCCCTATGCTTATTATATATTTTCAATACTACAACTTATTCTCTCTATATGAAAAGGTGACATAGATTCTTTAAATATGATGCTTGCTTGAGTGATAAGGGATTAATAAATGTTAGACTATAAAAGAAGGTATACTATTATGGCATTAATAAGATCTTATTTCAAACCCTTTCTAGGTAAAAGATCAATGGTCCTGGTGTAAAGCCAAGTGGCAACTGCAAACACTAACCACTCTTGTGCCCCGTAAAATACAATATATCTACAGTGGCAACTCTATTGGGGACTGAGAATTAAATCTGAAAGTGCCTAAACAATATACCTTTTAATATTCTAATTTATATTAGTCCTATGCATTTCATTCGATGTAAATTGTGTCCATTTTTACCTTAGATTGTGTTGCAAACCATAAACCCATTTTTCATTCAAGAATAAGGATTGCTAGCATATCTATCATTCATAAGCCTCGTGCCTTTGGGCATATGAAATTATAAACTAACCAATCATTATTATCCTTGATTAGAAAGACTCATTAGGATGGGCCCCTACTTGTGGGATCCATAACCTTGCACAGACCAAACTATGAGCCCATGTAGTTAAGCTTAGCAACTTCCTCTAAGTTTTATAACCCTAGGTGATTGTGATTGCATTATGATTACTATGTGGCCCTATTATATTTAACATTGTTTGATGTGGGGCTAAGCCAATTATGCCATTTATTTGGAATGAGCCTAGCCAAATTTCACCTTAAGTAAGACTTAAATGTTATGGGCTATTATTTTTGCATATGCTTTAAATATGATAGGTCATTAGGCCTAATTAAGCCTGTAATCGAACCTGCGCATCCCTCGATGATTCTTAGTTAAGCCCACCTAGGAATAATGGCTAGACCATATGTGTGGGAGTAATAAGGTTAGAAGGCTTACTACTTGTGTTTGTCCTTATACACCTAACATGTATCCTTTATTAAGTTCATGCATAACATTATATTTATACACTACTTGATAAAAACTTTGTATCTTTCTTATTCTTATGTACCATATATATTACATAAACTTTTACATTTCCATCCTAATATTCATAAACACATATCATGTAGACTTAAATACACTTCACACTAACACATGACACACTAACCATGTATCAAAGGTTACCATCTTCTAAAGGTTCATTGACTTTTTACAAATGCATCTTGTAACATTATTCATACAATACCTATCTATGCCATGCATCCACATATATGTGTGTGACACATTTACATAATTCATGCTTCAGGCAAATGTTACATATCATGCATCATCACTAACCCTTTGTTTTATAGCCATGATTAATCCATCATCAATTTACCGAAAGGAATGATCATGCCTAGAGATGAAGTAGTAACAAAATCTATGCTAAATGAGATCCTTCAAGATATAGAGAAAAGGATGATGTTTGCAATGACCAATGCACTATCAAGTATACATGCCCAGTAAGATAAAGGCCAAACTTCTGTTGTTGATAATGGTAAGAAAGAAATGGTTGATGACTAGGTTTTTGATAAAGAAATACCATTTGTTAAGCCCACTTGTAATAGAGTTCCACCGCCCAAGCATGATAAGGAGGATTCTAGAAAAGAACTGAACAAAAAGTTGGAAGCTATGAGTCACCTAGTGATCGAGGGTAAAGACATCAACCTAGAAGACATTAGCTTAAAGCTTGATCATGCCATACCTCACAAATTCAAGATGCCAAATTTAAGTAAGCTTAATGGCATTTTTTACCCAAGGACTCAATTGAAGTAGTATGCAGTAGCTATGAGGTCAACCAATCTTTTAAAAGCACAAATGGTAAGCATGTTTAGTATGTCTCTAACTGGGCAAGCCTTGGATTGGAACCACAACTTAGAAAAGAAGGTCAAAGTGAATTAAGAAGAGCTAGCCTATGCATTCAACAAGTAATACTCAAACAATGTAACCATCGAGGTGACCCTCAAAGACTTAGAATTGGTGCACCAAAAACACGATGAATCATTTTTCACAATATTTAGAATGATGGAGGGATAAGATACTTAAAATGAGGAACAAGCCTAGCAATACTAACTAGATTAAGATGTTTATTAAGGATGCTAATAGCTATATGAATGTTAGGCTTTTTGCTAAAGGCATTACCACATGGGAATGGCTTAAGGACATAGCTGTTGATTTTGAACTAGCACTTCAAAATAGATGATTTTAGATAAATGGTGAACCTACCATTCAAAATGATAATTCAAGCTGAGTCACTAATGTCAATATGGTCAAGACTCACTATTTCTCCAAATTGGGCAAACCTTTTTCTTGGTGCTTGAATAAGCTTATAAAAGAAGAAAAACTGCAACCATTAACACCTAAGCCATAGATTGATCCTCCTTAACCTAATCATAAGTTTATTCTATACTATGATTACTATTAAGTTATAGGCCATCTCATAGACAAGTGCACCATTCTCTATCATACTATCCAAGATCTCATTAACGTTACATAGATACTTGATCCAAAAGCTTTAAACTCCCCCAATTAACCTTATTTCCCTTTCATTTTAGTTCAATTTAGTTGTGAACTTTTGTGATCTTTTCAATTACTTTTCCTTTAATAAATTAGGACAATGAATTTATTTTCAATCATTTGTATAAATACATTTTAACTTTAATCTAGAAAGGGGAAAATCTTGGATCACATTAACTTTAGCTCCCTTCTGACAGATGGATCAATGATTA
This sequence comes from Hura crepitans, assembly GCA_948208565.1. Taxonomy (NCBI): domain Eukaryota; kingdom Viridiplantae; phylum Streptophyta; class Magnoliopsida; order Malpighiales; family Euphorbiaceae; genus Hura; species Hura crepitans. Next base: position 9,888 of record CANXYI011015663.1, read on the forward strand.
ATAGATAACATAAGGCATCACTAGCAATCATACACAACATTAGACATCTTTAAACGTTATGCATTATGGAAGTCACATATATACACTAGAGTTATAAGTTCTCATTCATGCATTAACTAAACATATGTTACACATGCACAACACTACCCCTTTTATAGTGCTTAAGTAGTCATGCATCATTGGTCCATGTAACATCCTAAATCGCAAACACATTTCATATAGGTACATCTTATACTAGCAAGTTATTCCTTAGGATTACCCTAATACTAGGACATTTTAATCTCACCCACACATTAGCTATCCATATAACCATACATAACTTAGATATCATAACATCTAATTAATAAGCAACTCATATATATATATATATATATATATATACATATATATATATATATATATATATCATATTCTTATGGCTTCATGCATATACATGTACCTCACAACCGTTCATATAATATAGACCTTCATATGTATCCTGCATATTTAGAACCATGTATACATCTTCACATGTATCTATCCATCTTTACAAGCATTTTCTTCATGTATCTAGAATCATGCATACACCCTTACATGTATCTTCATCACATATACTTGCAATCATATGTATCATATATATATCTCTATGCATACATTTTTTATACCTCTATAAGTAGCCTAACATGTGTCACATATAGGCCTAGTCCCTAACCATAATAAATGTGTATCACTCATCATAAAATCACCCACATACCTATGCATTCACATTTGGCATATATCATCTATCATGTTGACTTCATTCATCTTGTGCCATCTTACCTAATATAGGTGTGACACAGATCCATCACATATCTATATGCATTTATAGTCACATTATGTTTAAGCACATCATGTGCACATCACATGTATCGCTAACCTTCAATCTTACAATCATCCATGCAAGTTTAGCATAACATATCATCATAAATGCTTGAAACATGCATATCACACTAACTATAGGCATCATTCTTTTCTCAGGCTCTTCATAGTAAAAGACTCAACCCTCTCTCTCCTTCAATAGTCTTTACCACAAAAAATGGCAACCAAACCAAAAACCAAAGGTGAAAGTAAATTTGTAACTAAAGGCATGATAAACAAAATGATGGCAGCATTACAACGAAGAATGTTAGCATTCATAGAAGAAAAGATGCGAGAGAGGTTTAGAGTCTAATAACAAGGTGCTCTGGAGAACTCGATGGGCATGAATTTAACTTAAAAGGCAAGAAATGACCAAGCAACTAGGCTAAGAAAGACTTTTCATAGATTCACCCATTTAAATAAGCCCTTATCTATAATGCTCAAAGAGTTGAAAGAAGAAAACTTCCTTCAACCCTTAATACCCGAACATCGTTCCTCATCACTTCCACCCAATCATTGCCATGACCTCTATTGTGCTTATCACTAAAAGATTGGCCACCTGACTGACAACTATAAAGCCTTACATTGAGTTATCCAAGACCTCATAGACCATGGTGCAATACCTAATCCTGAAGATCACCAATCACCAAACCTCACTATCATCCCTCAAAAGAGAGCTTCCCTCTTTCTAATATTTGGTCTACCAACTTATCAGCCAACAATTGACTAACTACAAGATTGTGCCAATCAAGGATAAGGAAGGATCTAATAAAGGTAAGATAGATGGTCCTTATTTTCTTTTTTATTTGTTTTCTTTCCTCTATGTTGGAACAATTAAAGTCTAATAAAACATTGTTTGAGTTTTTATGAGCATTTTTGTTTACCTCATTCATTAGACAACATAGTGCTCTTAAAAGTGAGATGAGAGATTTAAAAAAAAAAAGAAGACAAACATGATCAGCTTAATCCACACATACCATAAACAAGTCATGATTTTCTAGAAAATGGCTCACTATTGCTACACACAACTTTGATGTTAAAAATTGACCTTTCCTTATAAGGCATGAGAAATATCTCTGAATATGAGATAAACAAAAAATAATAAGCTAGGGTAACTAAACCCAAATGAATACTTTTCTCTAATCTTAAAAGAGGTCCAAACTCAACAAGCTCCAAAAATTAAAGGATCAAATTCATTATGTTCAATCAATTCTTTCAAAACCTAATAAATATTCTAAATGACAAACATGTTGCAGTTTTTCCTCACCTAAAATTCGAAGGTCAGAAGCTTTAAGATGCCAAAATTCTAAAGCCTACAAAAAAAAGAAAATTTTACCTCATCTTAAGCCTCAAACAATTGAGCATTCTCTTTTCTACTAAGGTTGCCCACATTCAAAAAGAAAAAGAAAAAGAGTTTTCTAATTCCCACTAGGCTAATCAATCAAGATTATGAGCTTAGGCAAAAGTTAGGGAAAATTGAGAAAAAATATTTAGTCAGAAAATCTTTAAACTAGCTAATAATAGGAATATCATCAATGCATTACTCGAAAAGGTTAAAAGGATGACATTTTACGTATAGTCAAAGCAAAAGGATTCAAAACACTAGAGGGGTATGAAGCTGGCACCCATAACCAGCTACTTATTAATCTCAAAAGCTCTATAAACCTCTAAAGATGTGAGCTTTAAGACATATCACTCTAGGTTTACAATCTACAAAAGTTTATGCGCTTTAAAACATATCTAGCCATTTCAAATGTGTAAGTCCAAAATCAATTAATCAAACACAACACAATCAGATCCTAAGCCTTAACCGAATGTGGATGAGTTGGATCCAAAAAATAAAGAAAAAAAAATTTCACTAGGTTGAAAACTCAAAAAGGGTATAATAGTCAAAAATTAGAGCATGCCTTGCTAGAATGAAAACCCTTAGAGGGTGATCTAGGAAAAAAAATTAGAGGTCGAAAGAAATTATTTAGTTGGAAAATCATCAAACTAACTAATAACAAGGGTGCCATATTTTTCAATTGCATACATTTGCATGCTTAATCACTTATTCATCCTAATCATTCATTTATTAGCCACCTATGCTTAGATACTCCCCACAATGAGTTGACATTTTGCCTTACCACCATTATGGCAAATTCAATCCAACATATTCTTCCCCTTTTTCATGGAACTTTTTATTCCTTTTCACTACCTCAACTCAACCTATTTCTTCATGGAATATCTCATTCATATTACCTCAACCAAGCCTATCACTTCACACCTTCACTTTTATCAAATAAAAAATTTTTCCTATGATAAGTTTAAGAGGAGAATAACCTCAATAACAAGACATGGATTGTTTCATGCATCCAAATATATAGTCACCCGTGCATACATCTGGTAGAAAATAGATTCATTCATACATCCATTTTTAGAATAGTCACCCATTTACCTATAAATATATATGTATTCATCATCCCTCAATCATAGGATTCTTTCATGCATCCTAGAAAAAAAAGATGCATTCATCATTCAACATACATTTCCCTTTATTATACATCCATCATAGGAAGAAAATTCATTCATCATAAGAAAAGATGTATTCATCATTTAACATATATTTGTCTTCACCATTCATTCATTATAAGAAAAGATGCATTCATCATTTAACATATATCTGCCTTCACCATTCATTCATCATAAGAAAAGATGCATTCATTATTCAACATATATTTGCCTTCATCATTTGCCTATCATAAGGAATGATTCATTCATTCAAAAGTCATATTGATCATACAACTATCTTACAAGCATTCACCATTCATTTAAATTCTTCATTCATTAAAAAGAAAATAAGCAAAAACACTTGCATCACTACATTCAATAGAAATGTATTATTCATAATTTAATTAAAAACATACCTTACCACATTCCTTCATCTAAAAAAGATTAGATACTAACATGCATATCATTTATTCATTCACTCAATCACCACATTGATTTGCTAAAATCATCTCACTCAAATCACCTTCATGTTTCAACACTCATTCATTTAAGATAAGATAGAGTGTATTGATTCATTTAAGACAATATTAGGTCACCAATCACTAGACACATTCATACATTTGCACATGTATTAGCTCATTCACATACTCGCATTAATTAGGCATCAATGCATCCAATATGTAGTCATATGCTTTAGGCACATAACATATATACACATTTATAATGTTTACAAGCATGAGTGCAAACATGCATGCATCATCTGGCATAAACACCTTATCCATATATTAGTCATATATCTTACATAGCTTAAAAACACAAAAGATAGGTAAAATACTTGCGCACATCATTCAGGATAAAGTCACATTCATTCATAAGAAAAGATTCATTCATTTAAGAATTAAGCATAAACTTACACATGCAAGGCATTACATTCATATGAATCCATATCACTTCAAACATGCATATATCCTAGTCATATAGGTCATGCACACTCACATGCATTAGCCATATGCCTAAATACATTTCAGCCTCTAACTCATACATTAATCATGTATTTACATCACACATAACACATGTGAACATGATGTCACACACATACTTGCATGATATTAATGCCCTTAAACACTAGATATGTTTCAAATAATTGCTTCAAAACTATCACAAGATTTGGTTCGGTCTACAACATCAAACTATTTTAAGACTTATCACTAAATTTGATTCGATCTATAATATCAAACTATTTTAAGACCTATCACCAAATTTGGTTCAGTCTACACTATTAGCTTCCTCAAGCTTATCACTAAATTTGATTTGGTTTATACTATCAGCTTTTTTAGGCTTATCACTAGATTCATTTTGGTATATACTATCACCTTTTTTGGGCTTTTCACTAAATTCGGTTCGGTCCACACTATCAACTTCTTTAAACTTATCACTAGATTCGATTCAGTCAGTTTTAACTTTTTGGACTCATTACAAGATTTGGTTCGATCCATCTGTAACTTACAAACTTGAAGGTAAACAAGCACATATATTCAATGTAGTTTTCATCAGCTTCAACATCTTGAAATTCATTTGAAAACAAGGAGGCACCCGTATTTGGTGTAGTTTACCTTTACCTAAAGGCAAACAGACACTCATATTTAATGTAGTTCTTTCCAGTTTAACACTTTGATCACAACTAAAGGCAAGCAGGCATCTATATTTGATTTATCTTACTTTTAAACTTGATCAAAAAACTTCAAAAGCAAAGGCATGTTTAGATCTAGTTAGAATTTCACTTCACCCAAGGATGAGCAGGCACCTATATTTGATATAGTTTATCTTTAGAATATCAATTTTTGTATGGGAAGATACAATTCAGGTCTAGCAAGTTTTTGCAATGATTTAGAGGTAGCCATTCATATTCAATGTAGCTTTGTGCTAGGTATGTATATCTTTAAAAGTATCTCTAACTTAGGTGCTTTGATGTGCACTATTTTAATCTTTGTATTTCACAGTACACACCAAAGTGGGGATAATTGTAAATGTTTAGATTTTGGGTCTAGGACTTTTTTACAATTTCAAACTTTGACTCAACTCGAAAAGGTCACAGGTACGACTTAAATTGCAAAAAAATAGGAATCTATGTTAGTAGCAGAGAGGTTGGACCTATTCACAAAATAGGGGTGTAGGGGACCCATTCACTTTTTAGCCTATGATGAAAATAAGACACAGGCTAAAGCAACATGGTAAGAAACCTAAAACCACGGTCTATATAGACTAACATAGTGTAAGTTTGTATGGACTTAATGCCACAAGGTCCATATGGACTAATATAAAACTAGGCCCAAGGCCCATGAACTACTCGAGTAAACCTAAAGCCTAAATCTGCATAGATCTAGTGACTACAGTCCATATGAACCGACCAATGAAAAATTCAAAAAGCGTGATTTTCTTATTTGAAATTTAATTCCTAATCCTAGTAGGACTCTACTTCTTCTAGATGGGAAAGCTATCCATCAACCCTATAAATACCCCTCTTATCAACCTATTTTAGAACACAATTAACACATAATCTTTATAGACAATCATCACCCAATTTTTAAGTGTCTAGGAACTAATTCCAACACACGATTTGCTCTACTAGTCCTAAGTCTCCACTAAAATAGTCATTCTTTCTAAAACCTAACCATTGTCCTATTGCTTGGTGCCAACTTCAAGGTAATATCTAAAGCTATTTTCATCATATTCATTCATTATTTGTGTTGTTTGTTGTAACCAATAATCTCTAATAATTAATTAACATGTGAGGTGATTTTATTTAATCCCTACATCGATTATTAAAAGTAGGTTAACCTTTTAAATTGTTTTAATCATGTTTTAATCATTCATAGAAAATTGTAATTACGCTATTTTTTAGAACTAATAATTAAGTCTACACAGACCTATTCTAATGGATGTAAGTTAAGTGTGGACCTATTATTTGAAAATGTATATAATATGATATCTGTACAGACCAATATTTGTTAACAATTTTTTATTTGCTTTTGTTTACCATGTTTTAATGTATCTTGTTTACCATATTGACATGTTTGTGTGATGTTATCATGTTGTATGATTATTCTATGCCTTAATATGCATATTGATATTTTGGAATTAATTTGAGGTTTGTATGAACTCCCTTTTATAAGGATCATAGTCTGCACAAACATATAAATTTTATGTATGCTTATTTTGTTTTGTAATCCACACAGACTCCCTTTTATCATGAGTGTAATTCACATAGATATATAATTTGAATCCCAATCTTTATAAATATCTGTATTTATCATTATGTTTTACTTTGTATAATTAATTCTTCAATCTTTAGTAATAATCATCTTCTACAGATATATCATGATCATTTTTAATGTATTTCACATGATGTTCCCATTCTATAAATAGGTCCTCACAGACCATTATTTGTGTTACTAACCTTTTCTTTGAGTTGTGTAAGAATAACCCTTCATACTAACTTGAAGGTTCAGATAGACATATTAACCATGACATGTCGTAATTT
>CANXYI011015686.1:0-12693 GCA_948208565.1 Hura crepitans
TGAGCATGCCATTGAAATCATATGATGAATAAAGCATAAGAATGAAATGGATATACTAAAATGAATATTTACACTGAATGAAAGGAACACAGTCGTGTAAGCTCTACGAGTACTAGGTAATGAGCTCATATTGATATATTGATATGTGAGTATGAACACGAAAGCCCTGCTAGATACTATAAAACTATTTAGCTCTCCGGAGCATCGTAATTATTTAACTCTCTTAGGAACTGTTATAACTTGATATCTAGTTTATAGTAGTCTTTAAATACATTGGGCTATAAATGATAAAGGCTATGGAAATGACATGAATTATAAATGATAAATACTATTATTGAACTTTGTATAAGATGAGAGATGGATCTATAATGTTATAATTGATATGGATTATTTTTGAAATGAAATATGAATGATATGATGTTGTAAATGATATCAACCTATAATTAATAATGGACTATGTATTGATTGCTTTCATTCACATGAATGTAACATTATTCCATACATGATTTTTTACAATGATGACCGAGGAAGTAGGTGAAGGTAAGAGCACGAATATGAGATCAATATGTTGTTAAGACATATGTTGAGATTCGTTGTGAACATTAGATGTGAATTTTGTATATGCTTTTTTTTAATGGTATTCAAATATAGTTTATATACCATTAAGCAAAATTTACTTAGTGCATTGGTTATTTCTATGCACAAGTTAAAGAATCTAGCATCAACTAAGATATTATTCGTAGGTGGGGATTTATAGCTAATAATGGAGCATATTATTCTTTCAATCATGATAGGATATTTTCAGACTTGTTTTATGCACTATGTTCATTGGTTAATGGATTTTAGTTTGGGATTATATAGTCTAATTATGGCATATTATTTTGATTTATAACCGTTCGAAGTTTGGGCTTAGTTTTCAAAGCCATATTTCATTTTTTTTTATATTTATTTAATCTATAAATTGTCATAAGATAATAATGTATGGCATGCAAAAATTGAATTGAATGATGATTTTGAGACAAGGATGGACTTGTTAATGCATATGTTTAAATGTATGAGAATTGCATAGGTAAATGAAAATGTACATATAGATTGACTGGTGCCTTAGGCATATAATGTAGTACTCCCTTATATGGTACCTTAAGATATCGAGAAGAGAGGCATCACAGTTTTTCTTTAAGGTACTTGATATATTTTGAGTCTTTTACTAAGAAGAAGAAAAATTTTTGTCAATTAAAAGAGAATGAAAGTTTTGTGTTATTTTGATCCAAGCAAAATCGAGAGGTATTTGAAGCATTTTTTTTGGCTAAATTGGGATTTTTGTTGAGCTTAATTGACAGCAAAGGATGATTTCACCAATTTAAATAGGAAAAAAGCTTTTGATCTCATTTAGAGAAGGAAACTTAACGTTGGAATTGAGTATAAAAGGTAAATTCTCAAACACTTCTTCTTGGTTAATAGCTTAGAAGTTTTTAATGAGGATTGATTATAGTAAAATGGTGAGTTGGTTTGTTTTAATAATAAAGTTAAGTGAGGTTTTTATGGAATACTTAAAGATAAATAATTTAGCTTCTAAAGAAAATACAAGAACTGAGAGCTTCTTGGCCTTTAGGTGAGTTTGAAAATAATCCTGTTTAACCTTTAAAAAAAATATTTTAATGGAAGTGAGGCTATAGGGATAAATTGCTAACTCTTGCTTGAAATAATTTTGAAGTTTGGCTATTAGTTTGAAGAATGCATCTCAGATTGATAAAAAGTATTGTAAATTGAAGGGCTATTATAACTAAATTAAGGTAATAATAACACCTTGTACCAATTTGGGATAAATTTCTAAAGCTTTATTTAGTTTGGTGCCTTAATGTGATGTTTTTCTGAAATAGAATTGATAGAGAGTTGCTTAGACAAGCTTGTGATCTTGGAGAGGATCGAAGGAGCCAAGAATTCTTTTGGACTTTTATACATCGTTTGGTGTTTATAAGGATTTTTGGAACCTTAGAAAGAAGAGCGGTAACAATTAAGAGGCCATGAAGAGGATTTATTAATTTGGGCATGTGCAGTTAAACCAACTTATTATTATTATTATTATTATTTTCATTTTTATTGTTTTTTATTTTTAAAATATAAATTTGTAGAGTAATATGAAAATAAAAGCATAAATTTCTACTTGATGTAATTTTGAAAAACAAAGAAAAGAGAAGACTAAATTTATGGTAAAATAAACTTTAGTATTACTACCAGTGTGCTTGCATCCACTTTTTTCACGACTAGTCAACTTTAAATGATTAGAGACTCGACCTAGTTCACACCCCTCAAATCTCAAAAGATGAGAAGGCATTCTAAGGAATCTTGAAACCATTTCTAATAATTGATTAAAAATTGCAAGTTGAGCACCACAAGGTATCTGAGTTGTGACCTAACAATGGTTAAAAAATACCTTGTAGGGCCAAACCAAATAATAGTTCGGAACTCTACTCTTATTTACACTTCAAGTTAATACAAAATTAAGATAAAATTCATAATTTTATCCTTTTTTATAAACAGGTTTTAAAATAAATAAAAGCACTTAAACACATGAAAAATGTAAACTAACAAGATTAAAGGACATGAAAATAAGGAAGAACATACATCAAATCGGGTTATTATTTACATTGAAAACTTTGATTCCCATATGCCATCTTAAAAAATACATTTTTACATTATTATAACTTTTGTTCAAGAAAATCAAAAACTCTTTTTTTTTATAAAACACCAAATTAATTGATAGAAATTAATTTGGTCCTTTTTCTTGTTTAGCGTGTAAAATCATTTTTCTATCTATTACAACATACATAAAAAATTACAAGGAAATACTCTAAAAAAAGAAACAAAATAATAATACTTGACAATTTTTTAAAATATATTTTAACCCAAAAGGAAATAAAATCAAGTGCAAATTAAGTAAATTACATCTTAACAATAAAATCAAATGTAAATTAATTGAATTACTATCTAACAAAAAAAAGGGAACAAAAATAAAATTCAAATTAATCAAATTACAACCTAAAAAAAAAGGAAGAAAATCAAATGAAAATAAACTAAAATACATTTTAACAAAATAAGGAATAAGATCAAATGAAAATAAAAAAAATAAAATACATTTGAACAAAATCGAGATCAAATAAAAAAATTAACTAAAATACCTATCAAAAGCAAATTAACTAAAATTAATTCTGACAAAATAGGGATAAAACCACTGTGTTTGACTGGTGGGTAGATGATTTAATCCTATTAAGTGTAATAACCAAGAAAGCATTATTTATCGAATCTAATTGCCTTAAGATCGTTCTCTTAATGACTTTGAAATAAAAATAATTCAAAAACTCTAGAAATGAATTGATTGAGATAAAAAAATTGGCTTTAAGATTTTATTTTTTTTATTTAAGTAGCCTGGCATGCTTTCCAATACCTCTAAGGTGCTGTGCTTCTACTAACTGTCACTATTAGCTTTATAGCTAAATATTTCAGAGCAAAATGGTTGTTTTTATGGTCAAAATGGGTGTGCTTTCCTTAAATAGAGAACAAACGTTTTGGGGCTCAAAAAGGCCATTTTGTAAAAGTAAAAAATGGCCATTTTTATGTTTGTGAAAATGGGCGTTTCCCCTGTAAAACGAAGCCTTTTGTTAAAAAAGAGAAAACTTGATAAAAAAACTTTCTTTTTTATTAAAAATCTTTTACTCTAGCTAAAATTACTTGAAAAGTTAGCCATCGGCCAAAATGTGAACTTTCAATTAGACACTAAGGTCTTTATTTTTGAGAATCGTTATCATTTCTTCATTATTAGGCAATCCCAACTCAGGTGCCCTAAGACACAGTGTCTATAATTACTCCTAACTTTAGGGAGGTGACTACAGAGTGTATAATAAGCCAAAGTTTAGAAAAAGAGAAAGATACAAACTTGGCTAGGCGATATTGCATTTTGTAATATGTTCTGAGAGTTCCCTCACTCGGTAAGTGCAACTTTTGTCAGCTTGTGAAAATGTCAGATAGAGTTGTTCATTGCATATGACTTGTTTATTTCAAGAGCTACTTCTGTTCGGTATGTAACGCTTGAAAATCTCGAGATTGTGAATAGGAACTTGTGGGACATGAATAGTACTTTACATACAAACAAATGGTATATGTCATAAATAGGCTATGGGTGTAATTTGCTATAAAAATAAGGACATTTGGATAGTTAACAAGTATATTGATGAATAGTGCTTTCTGATATGTGAATAGTATTTTTCGAGAGATGGGCTACACTAATTGAATAAAGTGAAAGTATTAATTGTAATATAATATTAAAAAAAGTTTGAAATAAAAACGAAGTTATTAAGATGGTTAAAAATAGAAGTAAAGTTTTTCAATGTTTTGTGAATAATAACATGGTTTGGGCTGAACTAATAATTATCGGGTTCTTGCTCAAATTGACCCTAGAATGTCACATCTTGATACTCAAATATTCTATAAAGTCTAATGAAATTAGAATTGGAATTTTTGAACATCAAAAGAATTTTATAAAAATCAAAAAGGAAAATAAGTTAATTTTAAATCAGTTTTTCAAGGTTTTTGTGTGTCGAGTAATAATATTTATTGTTATTTGGGGCTAAAATATATGAGAATCAATGTTTAAAATTGAAGAACAAAAATAAAATGGCATGAAAAAAGGAAAATGATGATTTTTAAACATGGGATTTTAAAGACCCTTGGATTGCTTTTAATAATTGATCTTAGCTATCCAATTGGGGTATTTAAGTCAACATTTTTTTTATCAAGGAAGCAGATTTCTAGCAGCCCTTTTCTTCTTCATTTATGCCAAACACATAGGAAGGGTTTTCCTTTAAGCTTCATTTGCCACCTTTTCTCAACACCTAATTATCATTTACATCTATTCTAGGTAATTTAGAGCCTTAGGAAGCATATATTTGGTGTTTATTTGGAGTAATTTGGAGAATTTTTGTCTTGGTGAATAACAACCAACTTGAGGTAAAGAGTTTTTTTTTGGGTTTTTATATTTTTTTGGGTATGTCTTAAGGCCCTAATATGAGATATATCAAGTTAGAATTTGATTTGTATACATGATTGATTTTATATGGATTTTTTTTTAATTTGAAAAGGGTATTAGATATATGTATAGAAATAAGAAAGAAATAAAGGGAAAGACAATGAGGAAGGCTAATTGAGGCTAAGAGGAAGCTTTTGAGCTTAATGGTATGTATATCCAAGTATAATTTAATGTTTATATATGTAAAAGTGCTATGTGTAATTAGAATGTATGTGTTTTTTTATGGATTTAATGCATCAATTATGTATGTAATTATCTTAAATGTTAGATGAAAATAAATTGATGTGTTATTGATGATTGAAGATTAATATAGAGTGTTATGCCTAGAGTTATTAAAATGTATATGTACATAGGTTACAGTATTTTATGCATATGTATGATGTTTGAAGCTATGCTAGCATGAGATGAATGACTTTATAGTGTGTATGTGAAAATAAAAGTAAGGTTTAGTGTGTGTATTTGAAGAGGCCGAAAGCTTTGTGTGAGGAATAAAAAATGGTCACTTATAGATACATGATATAACAAGTTGAAAATGTTTAGTAATAATATAGGATTGGGTAGATAGAATTAAATATTACTTGCAATGTGAGATCTTTGGGTGTCTTAATGATCTTACATAAGGTGGCATAAAAAATGATTATAATTAACACAAACAATAAAGGTATGGTGTTAGATACATGCTAGTCAAATAATGTGCTATGGGATTTGATGATCAATTGTTAATGTTGATATAACATGTTATTTTAGCATGAAATTGGTGAATTTATGTAATTATACCTGTTTTAGATAAAGTTCAAGTGTAGTGTGTATAAGTATAGCTAAAATCCTTTAAGTAAGAAAACATGATTTAAGTGGTTAGTTGAAATCTTATGTGCTATGTGTGTGTATTATTCTTATGCATATTAATTGTTCCATATATGTAGAGAGAGTATTTTGATTAGATTAAGGATATGTGTGTGAGTGGTGTCTTGGTCGAATGCTATATTAATATGCTCTTTTAATTTATGTGATATCCATTAACGGGGCATTATGTAATGGAATGTTACCTACATGAAATTAGGGCAAGTAATTTTTAAGACATGAATATGGTATGGCTGATAAGTAATTATAAGATTAAAGTGAGATAATAACATTACTAGGCTTAATGGTATCACTTGAGCATGCTAATAAATAAGTGGTAAAATAATGATATAATGAGAGTGATATGTGACATAAGCATATGGGTGGACTAATACATGTTATATAGTGTATTTTCATGTGATAATGATTAAATAAGCGAAAGAATGCTTGGGTAGGACTTGGGTTGAAACCATTATGGCATAAAGGTGACATATATTATGGCCTTAAGCATCATAACAATATGGCATTGATAAATTAAGATGCTTATGTGTAAAAAATATGATCGCCTTGACTTTAATTGAAGAAATGAAAGAAATGGCAATGACATCATGTTTGATGGAATTAATGTGCAATGTACATCAAGTGTATTTTATGCTATGACTTAAGTATAACATATGATAAGTACAATTGATGAGCTAAAATGAAGTATTGGCATGATCTTTTAAGTTTATGTAATTTATATGGATATGCTTATGTGATTATGAGTACGTAATGAAATTAATTGTATAAATGGATATGCAATGATCATAGAACTTATGTATGACATGGGATAACTATGTGGTTGACAAACATAATGGTATAACCATATATGCTATATGGCTAAAGCCTATGTTGAATATATGATTGCTATCTTATTTTAAGGCATAGCCAAATAGCCTAAGGAAGTATATTTGATGATGCTAAGGCATCTATTAGATAGGGAACAAGAAATTGATATAGAGGTGTAGTTTAAGACTTAAAGTAAATGTGTGTATAATGATGTATGTTAATGATATGCATGATACATGAAATTAATATATTGATGTATACATAACAAAGAAATAATGATAGTTACCCTTAGTTATTTGTTAGCCAAAATGCTTTGTAAAGTGAATAAAAGAAAAAATCTATGAAACCAAATTAAAGAATGGTGATGCCCCATATGAGTATAGACAACTTAGCCTGGATAGGTTGATTAGTCAATTACTGAGTATAGCAGCTACTAGGATACCTTGGTACCTCTGATGAGAACTTCAGGTCCAGATTTATGACCCTCAGGTCGGATGAGACCTTCGAGTTTAGATGAGACCTTCGTGGTTCGAATAAGACCTCTATGCTCTAAATGAGGCCTTTGTGGCCCAGTATCCCATTATCCAGTATCGAGATCTTGTTTGTTGAGTTTGGGTAATTAAAAAAAATTATAAATTAAAAGTATATGAGAATCTAATTAAGGAGGAGAAAGGTTTGTTAACTTATATAACTTATTAAAGCTTGTTAACTTACATAACTTATTAAACCATACCTTGCATTGACTTCAAAAATACTGAGTACCTTATTTATACATGTTGTGACCTATTAGTAGACATAAGAAAAAATATGATTTGTGATAAGTGGAAGTTAGTTTGTGAACATAAAATGATTAATATATGTTATGATTGAAGTTTAATCATATGCTTGAACAATGAATTATATATGAGCAAAAGTTGTGAAAAGATATACTTGAATAGAGTCAAATGCTTAGTATGTATTTTTTTTTATTTTGAGAAATTACATATACAATGAATATACCTACATGTTTAGATGACACACACAACACACATACACACACATTAATCGATGATTCATAAAGTGGTAGAATCATGTAATAGAAAGTAAAGATATATGTAAAGGCTGTAAATAAGATAAAGGCTAATGGTATTTATAATTAGAACAAAGATATGGGTAATTACCATTTTTAATTAAACATGTTCATATCTTTATAATCCGATATAATTGATTAATAAATAGATATGAACTAAATTTGTATGTGATGTATGTATGTTTGTTTATTAAACTTGGATGCACCACTAAGCTGTAAAGCTTAATGCATCGTATTTGTTTTGCATTATGTAGGTTTATAAATTTGTGACTACACAAACGAAGATACAAGTTACAATAGATGAACATGATCAATAAAGTTATTCTTTAGAGTTATATACCGATCTAATGTTTTTGGTTATTATATTAGTTTAAGTTCAGTAATCATATGTATAAATGTAAGGGTTATAGGCCAATATTGTTCATATGAAGTATAATATTGATTTTTATGAAGGATTATATTTATAAATATTAATAAATGTTTCTTGAGTGGTGTTCATAAGTTTATGATACATATGGGTTTGATGTTAATATATGTTTCGGTAGTGTTAAAATAGATGTTGTGTATGTTTGGTGATTTTATACTTATTTTAAGATTGTGTGATTGATGTATGCTATAATGATAAGACAAGAACGAATTGGAGTTTGAATTAATAAGAGTATAGAAGTGCTTTTATACAGGTTACTATTTATCATTAAGAATAGTGTCCTCAGATAGCCGTTATGTTGCTGGATTTTTGACACGAAGGTGCTGAATAGTTTAACTTGTGAAGTGATTTAAAGTGTATGAGTTTATGGGATTTATGTATTATGAGTTTAATCAAAAAAGTTTTTAGAAATTTGGATTTATGATATTGGCATATCGATTGTGTGCCATCTTTCATCCGAGTCCGAGAGTGGATCAGGTAAGAGGTGTCACACAGTAGGTGTAACTTCTATTGGCTTGTGAAAATATTAAACATAGTTGGTCATTGCATTTAACTTGTTTATTCTAAGAGTTACCTTTACTCAGTAGCTGCGACTTCTTTTGGCTTGTGAAAATATTAGACAGAGCTGGTCACTGCATCTGACTTTTCTATTCCAAGAGCTACCTTTGCTTGGTAGGTGCAACTTTTGTTAGCTTTAGAAAATATCAAATAGGGTAAAACAATTATATCTAATAACTTGGTCTGAGAGATACCTCTTTTCGATAGGTTTGGCCAGATAGGGCGAGTTGTTGCATCTGGTGGGTGTCAAATAAGGCTAGTTATTGCATCTGACAATTTTGTTTTGAGAGTTCCTTGTACTTGGTAGGTTTGGCCAAACAAGATGAGTTGTTGCATCTAACGAGAGTTAGATGGGGCTAGTTGTTGCATATGATGATTTTATTTTGAAAGTTCCCTCTACTTGATACATATGACTTTTCTTAGCTTTAAAATGTTAAGCCAAGCGAGTCAATTGCTTCTGATGGTTTTTTAGGAGGTTCATGTAGTGTGAGGCCATTACACTTAATGAAAAAGTTTGTTGGACATGTTTAAGGTAATATTCTTACTCCCTATAGTGGAGTGGATGACAGAGTTTATTATGAATGGCATGTGCGATGCTGCACTTGGTTGTTTTGATTAGAGCTTTGAAAAACATATAGTTTGCCCTTTTGCAGTGGAATAGACAAAAGAAATGATTTTGAATAGTAAGTGTGACTACACTTGATTGCTCTTGAAAAGCTTATAGCTTGCCCCTTACACTTATCTAAGTTATATTATGATATAGTTTAGTGAGTGCATTTGTTGGTGGACAATGTTGCCTCCATCAAGAGAAAATAAAGTGTTAGGAAATGGTGTGAGATGCATATGGGATTGTTTTATAAAGCACAAGAGACTTTCTTTCTTTCTTTTTTTTAATACCTATTTTGTACAACAAAAGTAAAATAGGAAAAAAGAAGGATGTGCAAAAATGCCTTGGGTGCATCCTTGCTTTGAGAATTATGTGATGCTTTGATTGTTGGCCCTTTTAGGTGATAATGTAAGTGCTGGTCTATTTAGGCAATGAGTACTCTTAATTGAAGGTTATAAGTTGAATCCTATAAAAAAATTCATAATGGTTAGTATCAGCCTGGTATATAGGGCTTTTCACATTTTCATAAACGCTGTTAAAGCAAAATGGCCATTTTTATGGTCAAAATGAGCATTTTGTAGTGTGAAATAGGTGTGTGTTCCTTAAATAGAAAATAATCATTTTAAGGCTCAAAATGACTATTTTGCCAAAGTAAAAAATGATTGTTTTCCTTTATGAAATGACATTGTTTTGCTAAAAAGGAGAAAACTTGATAAAAAAAAAACTTTATTTTGTATTGAAAATCTTTTACTTTAGTTAAAATTACTAGAAAAGTCGACCTTCGGCCAAAAAAAGAATTTTTAGTTGGACATTAAGGCCTCTATTTTTGAAAATCGTCATCCTTTTTTCATCATTAGGTAATCTAAACTCGGGTGATCCGAGACCGAGTGCTTATATAATGCTTGTCATGAATAAGTCTCAAAAGAATGAAAATATTATGAAGAAGCCGAAACTGACACATAACATTAGTTGAGACATTTAGATTTTGAGGACGACAATGACGACGACAATAACAACAACAATAATGATAATAAAAGTGATACTAATAATAATAAGATGAGTATGTAAACAAATTACTTAAATTGAATAAATCAATTAAGTATAAATGATGATGGAAATAATGCTTTTTAGTAATTGTAAGTATATTAACAATAATGATGAAGATTAAGGTGGCAAAAGAAATAGAAACATATATTTTAAAGAATAGTTGAGTAATTTAGAGAGGAATTAAAATATATACAAAGAGAGGATTAAAAAGATCAACTTGAAATAGAAAATAAATGAAAAGAAATGAATGGAAAAGAATGTATACAAACTAGGGTTTGTATGGTCTTATATGGTATTAATTAACTCAATTTTTGTATGTTTTGAAAATATTATGTTAAATAAAGGAATTACAGGCTAAATGATGCTATGAGTATAAGTTATATAAGATTTGATTAAGAAAAGAAATTAAACCAAGAGGTTAAAAAGAGTAAATGAAATCGAAAATAGGCCCATAACTGTATAGAAAATAATTATAGCATCTAATGGGTTTTGCGTGTCAGATAAGGGGATGGGATCCATACCTAAGAATAAATATATTTATGATATTTATTATTATTTGATTATTTATTGTCCACTTATAATATTAGTAGCATGGA
The DNA here is from genome assembly GCA_948208565.1 of Hura crepitans. Lineage (NCBI taxonomy): Eukaryota > Viridiplantae > Streptophyta > Magnoliopsida > Malpighiales > Euphorbiaceae > Hura > Hura crepitans. The sequence goes on from CANXYI011015686.1 coordinate 11,056, forward strand.
ATATTATCGGTACCAGATTATATTTTTATAGTTAGCGGCATGTTACAAAATGTCATAAGATTATGCACAAATAGTAGCATTTTTTAGAATGTCATGGGATTATAATACGGCACCATGAATGGTGATATCGCATAATATTAGTCTCAATATCCAGATTATTAGATTATCTCTAGATAGTTATTGGGTAGTGAGAAAAGTAATTAAATGAAAAAAATAAATAAATACAATCAAAAACTTAATTAAGTTAAAGGATTGAATTATGACCTTAATATTAAAAGATTTACATTTTATGTTAGTAATTAATTTAATTTAATTTCCATTCTTTTATTTGTTTAATTTGAATTTATAATTTTTGATGTATTTATATAATTTATGAAGTGAGTATATAATTTATGAAAGCCTCATATTCAACCATGTTATTCGTAACCTTATACCTTAATTTCTTTGCTAAAAGTGGCTTTTCTCCCTTAGGGATTATCAGAATTATCCCTACTCCTACTCCTTTAATGTTTATTGCCCCATCGAAGTACATATGCCACCCTTAGACCATTATTGGACTTAAGTTCTCATCTAGTAATTCAAACTCTAGTGACTCTCCTTCTAGCGAATAAATGGCTAGGAATTCTGCTACTGCTCGCCGTTTTATTGTCTTTCTTATTATATACTGAATGTCAAACTCTTAGAGCAAAAGAAGCTATTTAATCATTTTGCCTATCAAAGATGAAGCTACTTGAAGATATCTCGGAGGGTTGTGCTTAGACATCGCCTATATTGTAAATGATTGGAAATAATGTCTTAGCTTATTCGAAGCCTACACTACTGCCAAACAAATCTTTTCCACTTCTACATACTTGGCTTTATAAGGAAGAAAGTTCTTACTCAGGTAATAAATCACAAACTCAACTCCGAATTCATCCTCTTGTGCTACCATGGCCCTTACTAAACTTTCTTCAATAGACAGGTAGAGAACTAGTGGCTTCCCATGCCTTGGTGGTTGTAGGACTGGTGGATTTAACAAATATGCCCTGATAATGTTAAAAGCCTTTTAACAGCCATCATTCCACTTAATTGGCTAGTTTTTTTAGAAGCTTGAAAATAGGCTCACGTTTAGTGGTGAGCTTGGCTATGAATCTACTGGTATACTATATTTTTCCCAAAAATCCCCCTTTTTCTTTTTCTTTCGTTGGAGCTAGCATTTCTCTGATAGCTTTGACTTTATCAGGGTCTACTTTTCACTCACTATATGCCTTAAGAGTTTTCCTGAAGTTACCCTGAAAACATATTTCTTTGGATTCAACCGCAGGTTTTACTTATCAATCCCTTAAAAAAAATTTTCCAATGCTTCAAAATGCCATTCTCTCATTGTGGATTTGATCATCATATCATCCATGTATACTTCTACTTTTTTGTGAACTAGGTCATCCAGAAACCTAATGGTCATCCTTTAGTAAGTTGCTCCAGCATTCTTCAACCTAAAAGGCATCACCCTGTAGTAGAAGGTTCCCTACTCTGTAATGAAGGCAATTTTTATCTTATCCACTATCCTATTTAGAATTTGATTGTAATTGGCATACCCATTAATAAAGTTGTACATTTTGCATATTGTCGTGCTATCAACTAGAACATCTATGTGTGGTA
>CANXYI011015745.1:0-14500 GCA_948208565.1 Hura crepitans
CTCGACTATCTACCCGACGAATCCAGTAGCCCCCAATGGACCTAAACCCCTATCTCGCCCTTGTCTAGAAATTAGACAATGTAGTAATTGCTAAATCCCTAAGTTGACCGGTCAACTCATCTAGTGGGTGTCTAACTAATAGGCTATTAACCTCAATTTATGTTTATTTCTTTACTGATCAACCTTTGAGAATATTCTTGAATAAAAAATAGTTAGTTATAAATTTTATCTCACAGTCAAATTTTTGCCCAGTCTGGTATGGGCATAATTAGACAATACCGAGAAAATTTTTAATCATATTTTTAGGTCCTATGTTGACCAATATTTAAGTCATATTATCCTTAGTTTCAATATACTTTCAATTAACATTTAGTTGCCATTTACTGTGTAGGTTTATTTTTGGTTTAGATAATGATTAATCCTAGACAATTATAGGTCATTTCTTCATTTTGTGATAGTCATTTCTAGGTTCATTTCTTAACCTTTTTTAGTGTAGTTTTCATCTAAAAATTCATACTTTCTATAGGCTTAAAGCTAACATAAATTAGGCCACTTAAAGGGCCAAACAGTAGGCATACATGCCACATCACGCAATTACATCATAATAGCCCTTTTAGGCATATTTTAAGCCATTTCTAACTTCACATTTATTTCAAAGTTATAGTTCATCTTAAACCAATGTTCAAATTTATTTCTTAAGCCTTTACTTGCCTTTTTGAGATACATGTCAATCATTCATTTCATGCCATGCACATTACACACAATTGGATAGATTATATCAAGCTATTTATGCCATTTCATGTCTATTAAGTTTGGCTTGTTTACATATGCTCATTACATACACCTAGCCAAGGTTTTCATGTTATTTTCTTGAACTTAGCTCTCGGGTACAACTATCCCTTAGCCTTGATCATGCATTTTCATAGAATTAATCATACATTTAACCATTCATCCATAGCCTAAACACATTTATACATATACATGCACATTTTCATGCCTTTTAAAGTAGATTGTACACATTATATGCCTCGACCACTAATGGAAAACATGTTAGCCATACTCTAACAACCTAACCACAAGATCATTTATTCAAACTCAAACCCTTAGCCATGCATACCCCAAACCTCTCGGCCACTCACTATGTTCATGCCAAACATACACTAATCAATTCCAATTCAAACCTAAGGCCACCATGATCATTCAAAGGTTACATTAAACTAGCATATACTTAAATTTACCCCCTAAACACCTCTCGGCTAGCATGCATTCTATACCCTCACAAGCCAATTTTTTTTCTTAGCAATCACTCATGTAACATTCACTTACACCTATTTTCTAAGAATTCATGTAAGCCCTATTTTGTCACCAATTTAAACCCAATATACCTCACTTAAAGCTCTATTTTAGCCATGGAATTAGGGTGGCATAAAGTGAATACAAGAATTCACTTAGCTTACAAGAGATGAATTTCTATCAACTTTAAGCTTTCAAGCCATGAATTCTAACCCGATTTTCTTACGAAAATCAACCCTAAATCTTCATGCCATTTGCTTTCCAATTCCCCTAAAAACCATAAAAACACATTCCATTAGGCCCCAAGTAGTCCTCTTAGAAAACCTAAGGAAAACCATGAAGAACTCACCTTGCAAGCTTGCTGCCTTTGCTAGAATGCTATCTGACCTTTCTACCTCTAATTTTTTAATTAATTTTTGAGAACTCCTTTTCCATTTATTCATTTTTTAGAATTACCCTAACACATAAGGATGATTTTTAGTATGTTCATCTTTCTAAAACTAGTTGAAAAAGATGATGAACATAGGGTGTTTTCCTGAGAATGGCGTTAGTTTACAATAAGAAAAGAAAGAAAAATTCTTGTGTTACTTAGTGGGTTTTAACACTCGGCATCATGCATTAACATGAGTCATGGCCCTTAGGCCAGCTAGCTTAGCCTAAGTGGATCCCATGACCTCCTGACCTATCCCGAAATGGCTCAATTTTGATAGAAATTTCAAGAAATTTTAAAAAATCATAAGGACCTAAAAAAATTATGCTGTTTATTTTAAAATTCCTCATTTAATCCCCTTTTCATGCTTGTAAATTTTTTTACCGAAATTCTTTCGATAGGGTAGTTTCTAGACTGCCTCGATTTGCATGCCAACTTTGAAAATTATGAGAATTTGCAAACCTTGGAATTTAAAAATTCTTTCACCAATGGACTCAGTGAAATTTTTGAGCTTCAAAGTATGATATTTTTGGGTCTGCTCTGGCACATCTCGAGTTATTCCCAGCTCGACTTAGTTTAACCCCACAAATCAATAGCTTATAACCCAAAATGAATTATTGGTTTTGCTAAATTTTAAAATTTTTCCTTTTTTATTAGTTTAAGACCCCTCGAAGTTTCATGACCAATGCCGCTACCTCGATTCTCATATAAGTGATCCAACACCCTTGAGAACACTTTACAAACCCAGTGGCACTGTTTATAGAGCCTCGATGCACAAGCATTATATTAACATCCCTTAAGGTCCTATAAAATAATCCAAAAGGACCGAGAAAACCATGCATGAAAATGTTAAAAAATTGAGTTAAAATGATACTTTAATCTTTGCTTGATTTTTATAAAGTACTTTTTGATATTAAAAAAATTCCAATTCTAATGCTTGTGGACTATTTTGAATATTTGAGTATTAGGTTGTATCATTCCAAGGTCATTTTGAGCAAAAATGAAATATTTTGGGGTTCAACTTTAACTAATTACTATTCCCAAGACATTATCGTAAAAACTTTACTTAGGGTTTTAACCATCTTAATGACTTTGTTTTCATTCCAAATTTTGCCAAAAATTATATTATGATTAATACTTCCATCCAGTCACATTAGTATAACCCAGGTCTCGAAAAACAATATTCATGTCTCGAAAATTTTCATTCATAACCCTAGGATTCTCGAGCATTACATTTCTTTCCCTTTTAAAAGAAGTTCATCCTTGAAATTACTTGGTTTAAAAAGCTATGAATACTACTCTCCCATTTGAGCCTCACTCTCTCATGTTGCTTCTTCTAGGTTATGATATCTTCATAGTACCTCCACTAAGGGTGTTGCCTTGTTTCAAAAGTCTTTCACCTCTCGAGCCTAAATCTTCACCAGCTATTCCTCATATGATAAATCCGGTTGTATCTCTACTTTCTCAATAGACAACACATTTGATGAATCTGATCTATACCTTTATAGCATTGATACATGGAACACATTGTGTATCTATTGTAGCTCTAGAGGCAAAGCTAATATGTAGGCTACTAGTCCTATATGCTCTTTTATGTCATATGGATCAATAAACCTCGGACTTAACTTGCCTTTCTTGCCAAATCTTAAAACCTTCTTCCATGGAGATACCTTGAGAAAATCCTTATCACTGACTTCATATTTTATATCCTTTTGCTTTAAATTTGCATAAGATATCTATCTATTTGTAGTAACCTTTAACCGGTCTCTGAAGATTTTAACTTTCTCTTCAGCATCTTTGACCAAATATAGCCTTATAAGCTTGTTCTCACTTAACTCACTCTAACACAGAGGAGTTTTACACTTTTTTCTATATAGAGCTTCATAGGGTGTATACCTAAGCTTGACTGGTGATTGTTATTATAAGCGAACTTTAGTAAGGAGAGGTAGTGTGACATCCCTTACTCGATCTGTCATCACACTCGAATAAGAGATATCACATTGCCATCTCATTATCTTCTTAAGACCCTCCTTAGATTATGTTTGTTAGTCTTTATTATCTTGTAATAGGTTTACTTTAACCAGGCAACATTCTGACTAAAGTTTAATAGCATAACGGTTATTCGAGTAAAAAACCAAAAATTTAAACCTGCAAAAGAATAGTTTTATAATAGTTTCTAGTCACAACTTATCACATTAGACCCTCCTTATCCCTTAGTATACTTATATCATCATCATCACATAATCATCACATTCTCATATTCAAGCACATAGTATGTAAATCATGCATTCAAACTATGTCCATATTATACCCTATTTTAATATTTACAAGCCATAGTATCATAAGGTTACATAACTAGACCCATACTACATATACATGAGTGCCTTTATGCAATGTTAACTACTAAAAAGAACTAAAACTATACCCTATGAGAGGATTGTTGGCTACACTACTTGCTGAGGTTGGACTACAAGTCTACTATCTGCTACCTATGCATCGGGAAATCAATAGGCTGGGTATATACTCAGAGGTGAATTTAACAAAATATGCATTATATCGAATTCATATGCATCATGCCATTCACATATAACTACCTTGTCATTATTTTATTTTATCAATTACACACTTAACTTACCTTGTAGCAACACTAAGTCTATGTTACCAAATTATAATTTGTAGTAAATTAATTTACTCATGCCTTTCTTACTATGATTTCACTTATAATATATTACAAATATATCGTTGCATATTAGATTATTATGTTCATCTTTATCTTACGGCCTATACTCAAAAGACAACACTTTTAACACTAGATAATGGGATCCAAAGCATGCAGTAACCCATATTCTGGGCCTCAATAGCTGTATCTACCATTATCTATCTGATATCAAGGATTGGTTCTTAAGAACCTCCCAATATGGGAATGGCAAGGATAGTCCTCCTGGACCTCCCAACATTGAGATAGTAGGGATCAGCCCTAGTGGACCTTCCAAAACCTTAAGACATGCAAATAGTAGGGATCAACCCTAATTGGCCTCCCTATATACAAAGTGTGCAGGGTTCACATTTAGAACCTCAACGGTTGCACCCGCCATATAATACAACTAGGTAATGATCCTTAAGGAAATGTCACCCCCTGACTTTTTGTTAGGTCTTTCACAAGGTTAAAATGGGAGTTAGAAGAAAAAGTGTCAAATAAAATGGATGTACGGATTGAGTAGAGTCGATTAGTGTGAATAATGGAGTGAAAATTGATTAAAAGGCAAAACAGTAATTTCGTTGAAAGCCAAGGGCAAAATAGGAAATCTACTATTCATGCTTGAAAAGAGAGAGACATGTAGGAGTAATGAGGAAGTGACATGTGGCATGGTAATGATGAGAAAATGTGAGAAAAACAAAGTCTAAGAGTAAGCCCCGATGAATAGTGAAAACCAAGCTGTGAATAGTATTCTCGATCCCAATGGAGTTAACCTAATTGAAAAATCACATTAATAATAAGATGTATTATGGTGAAATTTAAAAATCATTTGAGGTCATATAAGGGGTTAAAAAATGAAAACAAAATTTAAATTATGATGTAATGTGAATAGTAAACCATTTAGGGCTGAATGGAAAAATTCAAAAACATGCTCAGAAAATTCTAAAAGTGGCACATCTTAATGGTAAAAAATTATAAAAAATCCAAAAATTACAATCATGGAATTTTTTGAACATGGGAACTATTAGAAAAAAGTAGGAAAATAAACTCAATTAAATGTGTATATTTATAAAAATATGGAAAAATGGTTGTATAGGGAGCATTTTTGGCCATTAAATTAAATAGTATCAAGATAAATCTTGGCCACCTAAGTGGTAATAAAGAATTAATAAGGTAGGAATGATTAAATGATATTTTTAAGGATAATACATGAAAACAATCCTAGCCATTCATTGGTATATGTTGACTTTTAATCCCGACCATCCATTTACCATATAAATTTGCAAACAATAATTAAATATTTATATGTTTCCACCCCATACATGTCTCTCCTCTCCTCTCTATGGCTGAAATTCGTTCTGCCCCTTTCTCCACCATTTTTATACCTTAATTTCATGTAATAATCACTAAATAATACACTTGAAAGTTCACTCTCTTAGCCTAACACCTTTGCCCCTCTAAATTGGTTGGAAAGAGGTAAATTTTAGTGGATAGAAAGAGATGAAAGATAGGTATTTTAGATTCTCCAAAGTTGGTAAGTTGATTTCAAACTAAGTATTTTTTATAAGATTATTCGGGGAATATAATAGATTTATGGAATTATATGTTGAAGTTTATGTGTAATGATAATTTGTGATGATTTTATGTGAGGAAATCAATTATAGACATGGAGAGATTGTGAGATGAGATGATGATAAAGTGAAGTTAAAGTGGAGAGAAGAAAGATTAAAGGGATATAAGCTTGAGAGGTAAGCATGTTCATTATTTATGGATTTATGAGCTGATGCATATTATAAGAATTATTTAGGTTTCTTGGTTTAAGTGTTTTTTATTTAAATATAATGTATGGAGTTACAAGTATAGATTATGGAATGATGCTAAAATAACAAAATTTATAAAATTAGTGAATGCAACATAATCACATCCGTAGGCCGAAACTTGGTCATAAGAAAATAAGTAACATTTAAATGTTAATTTGTACATTAGGAATATTTATTGAATAAAAGGTAAATTGTGAACAAAAATAAACCACTAAAAACATAAAATAGACATCTTGAGTTCTAAAATTAAGAAAAATCCCAAATAGTGAAAATGAGTATAAAGTATGGAAATTAAGAAGAAAATTATGCTAATGAATTTGTATGATAAATATAGTAAAGCATTACTTAAAGGTTTAAATGTCAAGAAAGTTAATTATAATGTATGTTAATGAAATGTTCATAATAGAGTAACTAAATACTTGATGAATTAGATATTTAGATAATATTGCACATATATGACAATGATAGAATAATTAATCCTATTTAAGTAAATACAATGGAAGAAAATCAACAAATTTTAGGGGATTAATAAGCTAGACCACAAAAATATGTGGAAAAGGGGAGATAATTAACTAATTGTGAGTTTAATGAAGTAATTGGATTTATTTGTATTACTAGGGAGAATAGAATTTAGAAATAGGTATATATAGGAATATTAATTTATCTAAATAATGATGTAATTAAATGGGAAATTTAGGTAGTAATGATAATATTAATAAAAAAAGAATGGTATGGATTGAACATATTGTATTTAGAAGAATTTAATTTAAAATAGGGCATATGGGTTTAATTATATAAGAATATAATAAAATTAATTATAGAAATAAAATATTCATTACAAAAAAATATACATGAGTATTATGAGAGCTACGAGAACTAATTATATAGAGTAAGTATCATGTGAAAAATATTCTTGGAAAAATATATAAATATGAATATGTATATAAGTAAATGAACAAGAAATTGAGATGATGATGATGATGATGACGATGATGATAATGATGACGATGATGATAATGATGACGACGATGATGATGATGATGATGATGATGATAATAATAATAATAATAATAATAATAATAATAATAATAATAATAATAATAATAATAATATAGTGGAAATAAAAGGAATTAAATAAATAATATTTAGATATTCAAATTAAGATAAAATAAATAGAAATTGAGTTAAATTTTTATTATATAAGTATAGAAATTACAAAGCTTAACTGAGTATTAAAAATGAAATATATATACATATGTGAATAGTTGATACAAATCATAATTCTTAATTACTAAAAATAGTAAAGATACCTAAGAAAGATAATTAAATCTTTAGTAATGAAAGGCCATAAGATAAATATTTGAATATCGTGAATATAAGAAATTTATAGAAATAAATGAGGAATACTATAAAGAAAGACATATATTGGAAAAGTAATTTAATAAAATAAATTGATTAAGTGAAACTTAAAAGAAAAGATAGAATATATACATAAAGGCAATAAATAAAGAAAATGCCGCGACTGTGGAATTATGACTGAAAGGTGAAATGGAAGTTGAAAATGACAATGGTAGCCTAGTAATATGAATAATGGAATTTATGCTATGAAATAAATTACAAAAATTAGTCACTTGTATATGATGATAAATTATATTATTTATGATGAAATGACCTTATAGATATATGGTTACGTAATGTACCATGAAATGGTAATTTATTGATTGAAATGTATGTGTAAATCAAAACTAACATGTGATTGGAATTGGACATGAGAAATGCACATAAAATATGTAATTTATATGTAACCAAAGTAAAGATGTGGATAGCCCATATATGTTAGACAACCTTTTAGATAGGTTAACTAGTCAACTAGGAATTGGTAGTAGCTGCTAGATTTCTTTGATATTATATTTTTAATATAGATACAGCCATTAGGAGGTCTAACAAAACCACTACACATATTCTAAAGTAGGTGCAGCCATTGGGAGGTTCAATAGGGCCACTGCACATTTATATTGGTATGACATGCTGGTGCAGTAGCCGCGAGTTCTAAAATGTGGGCCACTATATATTGTGATCCTAATATCTAGTATCGATATTGGTATTTGTCAAATATGGGCTATGTTGAATGAATAATGAAATAAAAGATCAGTAGAATACTAATAAAAGGGAACTAAATGTGAAAATAATATATTAGATAATGTATTATATTGAATAAATGATAAGAATCAAATGAAAATATATGGAAACCCATAAAATATAATATGGTAAAAAGAAGTGTAATTTAACAGAAGAAAGTATACAAAAGAGAACCATGTTACCCAAATAAGAAAAAAATAGGAATATGTATAAATATAGATGATATAAGAATGATAAATGTTGTTGGACTTACTAAGATAAAAGAGATAGGTTTTAGAATGTGTATATGCGTAAAAGGAGAATATGGGTAATACCTAGCTTCAAATAAAGCAAAGATAGTGGAGAAATCAAAGCATAATGAATAAGGATTTATAAAAATCAAATAATAGAGAATAATAATAGTTGAGAAATAATTGAATTTATAAGCAATTAGGATAAGGCAGTGGAACATACCTAAGTATAAGAAAAAAATGCTTGTATAGAGTGATAAGTATAAGAATGAATGAGGTAAATATATATATGATAGAAAAATAGAAATACAAGTTCATAAGTAGAAGGTTAGTATATGGGAAATTCATAAGTAGTGAATACACCACTAAGCAATTCTACTTAGTGTATTGGCTTTTACTGATAAAAATAGGTTTTAATTGAGGTGATCAAGGCAATAGAACACGTCTTAGCAATGGTAGAAGTCTTTAGAATAACCAAACAAGTAAGAAGAGCCCACCATAAGCATTGCTTGCATGCTAAATGTATACTTGCATTATTTTTATGTAATTGACACTAAGAAATATTTGTATATGTTTAGTATATTATAGATATTGTAAATATATATACTAAACATATGAAGATTTTAGTAGTTTTTGTTTATTTGTCTAATATACTAAGTATTGAAATGACAATTATGCTAAATAATTATTAAGCATTAATAAAATTCTTATTTTGCTTTTACATTTGTTACTTAAATGTGATGGATACATATTATGTATCAGTTAAAATATTATATCAAATTAATTAAATAAAGTAAGCTAATGACTAAAAGAGGAATAATAGTCAAATTGGGCATATGACATCCTGTATATGAATCGACTATCAGTTGGATATAAGGGTGTTACATTTAGTGGTATCAGAGTAGGTTTAGGCATTTTTAAGTGTAATATGACTACATATGTGTGTTATATATGTATGTGCATATTGATTACAACATGACTGAGTTGTTGGGACATTAATAAAGATCTGCTGACTTACCAATATGGAAATACCATAAGGAGCTTGAGTAACTATTGAACACATGTGATCATTGAAGAGATGTATGTAGACACAAAAGTTTATAAGACTAGAATATCACTAATAGAGAGACTGATGGCAATAAAAATAGAACAAACCAAAACTAAAAATTAGAGGAAACTAATGAGTAGGAATAATCGATCTCAGTATGGAAAGACTAACCATGATATGAAAAGAAATAAGCTATAAAGCTATAAATAAAAATACAAAACTACAAAATAAAATAGTCATTGAAAGAAATAGATTGCAATGAAAATAAGATAGAATTAAATTATAAGTTAAATAATGAAAATATGTAGAGATGCTAGGTATCAAAGTAGATAAAAATGATTGTATCAGAGATAAATTATGGAAACAACATATATGAAAAAATTTGAAGGAAGCATAGAAAGAAATAGCAATAGTATAAAAGAGATGGGTGAATAGGGTAATATAAGTTGAGCTTAAAGACAAAAATGTGATATAAAATAAGAAAGATATATAATATTAGGGAACTAAAAAAATAAACTGTATAAGAATAAGAATATAATATTAAGGGATGTCATTAATATAATTAAGAGTTTTAAGGTAATACAATGTTAAAAGAATATGAGGTGTAGCAATAAGAGATAAATTACAGTAGCTATAAGTAAAAGGGAATTAGAAGAGATGTATAAAGAATGGAAACAATATATGAATGATAGGGAAATAAGGATTGTGAGTGGAGTTTAGAACTAAAGATATAACCTAGAATAGAAATGTTTATAATATTAAGGGAATGTTACAAGTATAATAGAAAGATCTATGATGATATATATAACGCCCGTAAGTCAAGGTTCTGTGAACAGTACCTTCGAGGCTCGAAAAGTGTATCCAGGGTGCTGGGTCACCTTCACGAGGCCTAAGGCTGGGTGTATTGGTCATGAAACTTTGAGGGGCTTGAAAATGATGAAAATGACTTAATTTAAAGATTTATCATGACCAATAAATTATTTTAGGTCAAAATCTAGTAGGTCGTAGGCTCAGATAGACTTGAGTTGAGAGTGACCTAGGATGTGCCTGGACAGACCTAAAAATACCATACCTTAAAGGACAAAAATTCCCCTAAGGCCAATTTGGTGAAAGAATTTTGAAATTTTGAGATTGTTTACTATTTTTCCTTAATCTTAGGATTTTCATGTAAACTAAGGAAATAGGTTAACTATCCTACCAAATAAATTTTGACCTAAGATTTTACAAGGCCTTAAATATGCCTAATTGAGGATTTTTAAAAATAACATGACAATTTTTAGAGGTTTAAGTGAATTTTAAAAATCTCTTGAAGTTTCAGCTGAAATCAAGCATTTTTAGGAAGGTCAGGTGACACGTGTCACCACTCGAGCCACCTAACCCCACCATATAAGGGCCATTATGCCACATAAGCACCTATTTGGCAAAGTCCACTTACCCACCTCACTTTTTTCTCCATTTTTCTTCTCCTCCACTTGATGCCTCTTTCCCTTTCTCTCCTTTATTTTTATGGCTTTCTAATCTTAATTTAACCCTAAATAATCACCAAAAATTCCATTAGTGTGTTAAAAATTGATTCTTAAAGGTTTAGGAGGCTAAAAGCAGGCCTAAAGTTCAAGAAAATTTAAGAAATACTAAGTGTACATAAGAAAGGGGCTAAAAATTCAAGTTTGTGTGTAAGTGGTTTTCTTCCTTTTTTATTTTATTTCCTAAGGGATTTCAACATTCTAAGAGTGCTATATTCATAGATTTTCATTTTGAGGTCTATGGAATTTTTTATGATTTTCCTAAGCCATGGTTGTGTGTATGTAGGCCAAAGAGGAATTAATGCTCAATAAGGAAATTAGGAATGCTAAAGTGTAGACAAGACCCTAATTCAAGTGTAGGTATATGAATTTAAGGCTTGCCATGTTTATTTCAAGTGTAGTTGTGTGGAAATGTTGTATGGAAATTGTGGTTATATGGGTAATATTAGGGTAATTATGAACTAAGCTTATTTTGATGTTAATTCCATGATAATTGAGTGATGTGGGGGATGTTTTAATGGAAGAAATGCATAAATGTGTATGGCCTCTCTTTGCCTGAGAGGTTGTGTGTGGGAGTGGGAGGTGTTAAGGCATGTGTATGTATGGTTTATAATGGTAAATAGTGTGTATGTTATGGATTTAATAGGTTGTGTATGCGTATGGTAAGGAAAGGCATGGTTAAGGTTATGTATTTGATATGGCCGAGAGGTCTGAGTGGGGTTTGACATAACTTTAATTAAATGAACTAGGAGACTGAGTATTAGAATTAATTTCACTTGCATGAATTTATTTTTTGCATTGCATTTACACACTTATAGCCTATTATTACATCTGAGTGCCTGCATGTGACATGTTTTTAATACATTAAATTCACCATTGAGTTTTATACTTAGCGTACCAGTGTTTTGGTACACAGGTTATAGAAGTAAGTGGTCTAGCCTTGAGGATCATGTAGTGTAGTAGACAATAAAGGGTATATAGATGTGTTTTCTTTTCATTTGATAGTAGGCACTCATTTAAACACTATAGGTTGTGGGTTCAGTGGGCTTAGAAGCTACTGGTGTCTGTATATATAAGTGTAGGTGTGATGTATATAAACCGATCATTTATCTGAATGTTTTATTCATATGGTTTTTGATGATTTTAGGCTTGAAGCCCTGTGTGATATATGATTGTATAGTGATATATGGTTATGTTGCTGAGTGGGCGAAAAGGAGATAGATTGATAATATTAATATTAGAAGTACTTTTATAGGTGAATAAAAATTTTAGAATGTTACCTGAGTAGCCATTGTACTGCCTGATTTTCTAGGTCTGTTATACCTTATATAAGAATAGTTAAGGGATAGACTGAGAAGTTAAGCAATAGGCACAAATGCCATTAATACATATGTCTTAATGCTAGCCCTAAAGGCATAAGGAAAGGTTCAATTTTCATAGTGCAAATTCAAGTTCCTTTTTAAGCCATTATTCAAAGCCATTAACTTATGGTTTAGTTCCACCATTTTAGTAATTTAAAGACATATTCTCAAAGTACATTTTAATCCATCAATATGCCATATGCATTGTTCAATTCAAGGTCATTATAAGCTAATTATATAGCTATCATAATTCACTTGCCTAACATTTTAACAAGCTTAAATTTCATGCCATAATGCCATTAACATGCTCTCGGGTACTAAGGGAAAATGACACAAAATTTCATTCTTTTTTCACATTATATCAATATTCATCCATATAGGTATGCCATGAACATAATTGCACATATACACACCCAATTTCAAGCCAATTTCCATAAGTTACAAAGCATTACTCATAAAGCTCACTCATGGTAGCTCTCGAGTACATTCATAGAAGCTACAATTCATGGTGTTCTTCACTCACAATTGCCATAATTCTTACTTTAGCATACTAAGAGATCATTTATCCACATTCTAGTCATTATACAACTAAGCCAAGCATCCATAACCACCAAAATTAGAAAGCAAATAAAGCTAAATTCTCAAGTTCTTGGAATCATGTCTCCCAAATTCACTAAGTTCTCACTTAATCAACACTACCATGGAAGAATTTAATCATAAGCTCAACATTCTAGCCATCCCAAATCATCATTCATCATCCTAGGCACCTTAATGCATGAAAGAAAGGCTTGAAGTTCACTTACTTGTGAAAGAAGCCCTTTAAATCCATAAAAATCCCAAGCTATCTAGTTTCCATGGTGGACTCCCTCTCCCTTCATGGACTTCAAGCTGCCTTTTAATGGCCACAAACACCTCACACACACAACGACATAGGTGTTAGGTAGGTTCTAGCATCAAATGGCAACCAAAAAACCTAAGGGAAGGAGGAGAATCAACCAAGAGTCACCTCAAGGTCACTATTCTAGACTGCTCTAAACCAATCAACTTTGATGATTTTTATCTCCCAAATGAAAAATCTTTTCTGCTTGATTCTTTTTCTCCATGGTGCCTAACACATATAAGTGAATTTACAACTAGAATCACTCATTTTGGTGATCAGATGAGAAAGTTATGGCCTTTTTCCTCCCTTCTTGGCGTCGACAGTAGTAAGGAAAATAAGGGAAAAAACTTCCTTCATTCCAAGTGGAAATCCATTTGTCAAGTGAGGTTTGCCATTTGGCAAGCCTCTTTGGTCACTTGGCATGAGGTGGGTCACACATACACATGTCAAGGGTGGTCCCAAAAATCTCTAACCATCCTAGTTTTTTTGCAAACTTTGAAAATTCAAAGTAATTCACTTAGACCTCAAAAAATTATGCCATTCATTTTAAAATTCATATTTTAATCTCTTCTATTTACTCATAAATTTTTGTGGTTAGATTCCATCGATAACATAATTTTTAGACTACCAAGATTTGCATGCCAAGCTCAAAAATTTTGAGAATTTGCAAATGACCTTGGAATCCAAAAATTCTTTCACCAGTGGATCCAGTGGAATTTTTGAGCTTTAGGGTCTAATATTTTTGGGTTCGTCCGAACACATCCCGAGTTAATCCCAGCCCGAAAAATTTTTATTGCACTAATGCATTCCTTACTACTTAAAATGAATTATTAGTTCTGCTAAATTTTTTTTTCAAAATTTTCACCAACTTAAAGGCCCTCGAAGTTTCATGACCAATGCCATTAACTTAGTCCACGTGCAAGTGACCCGACAACCTAAGCACACTTCTCGAACCCTATGGCACTATTTACGGGGCCTTAATCATGGGCGCTACATTTCTTCCCCTCTTAAATAAATTTCATCCTCAAAATTACCTTAAGTAAATAACTGCAGATATTATGCCTTCATCAACTCTTTC
>CANXYI011015784.1:0-15863 GCA_948208565.1 Hura crepitans
TTAATAATCAACTATTACAACTTATGATTACTAATTCAAATGGAAATAAATACAACTAAAATTATAGTCCATTTATCTGTGTCTAATGATATATGTAATTTTATACAACCATTATTCAATCACAATGCAGGTACACATTCAACATGCGAATGATGCCCATAGCGAGCTCTTGTTACCTGTGTTTTTAATTTGTCTACTTCAGCTAATGTTGGGACTCAATCCACCACTTCACTCACCTTAATTGATAACCTATGCATTAGCAAGGAAGCCAATGCACTAAGCATAATTGCTTAGTGATGTATTCTAATACTATGAAAATTAAATCTTTAAATTTAGTAAATAATAACCATTACTATAAACTCACTCTAATTATGTGCTTATTCCATTATCTTTTGTTACTTATAACATTTTCATATTTGTTCTATTCATAACTTTGTTGTCTCATCCTAATTTGTCTTATTATTAGGTAATGACCAGGTGCTATTTTCTTTTATGCCTGTTTCTAACTATGTGTCTAACGATAATTTAAAATATTTTCCTTATGTCATGTTATATTGTATTCTCTAAGAATATGCTCACATTTTCCCTTAAAACATTCTTGTGGTTCCTATTTATTCCTCTCCTTTCACTATATTTGATTGATCATTTTTTTTCTCTTTCTAACTTATATGTATCTATAAGTAATTAAGTTCATTCATAGATATATTTCTCAACAAACTTATGTTATATGCTCTGTCTCGATATGTATAACATTTATGATGAATTGTATTTATGTATCAATAATAATGTTTGTTATTATATGATTTATTCCTTTTATCTATTATTTCAATTCATCTATTTCTTTACTTTCTTTCTTTTCCCTTCCTTTTTCCCTTTTCCCAAGTTCAAATATTATAATATCTTTAATGGTCTATTAATCATTTTTAATCTCATCATTCTTTATTTTGCCTATATTTGGTAGACATACTCTCAACACTAGATATCGAGATTTTAACTTATGCAATAGCCTACATTATGGACCTCGGTAGCTGTATCCACCTATGTCCATTCGATAGTAGGGATTAGTTTATAGGAACCTCCCAATATCGGAATGGCAGGGATTAGTGCTACCGGACCTCTCAACAATGGGATAGCAGGGATTAGCCTTAGTGGACCTCTCAATATCCCAACATCAGTGGATAGTAGGTACTAGCCTATATGGACCTCCTAATATCTAAGGTAATACGGGTAGCAAAGATTAGCCTGTATAAACCTCCCAATACCCAAAGTGTGCAGGGTTCACATCCAAAACCTCAGTAGCTACACCCACCTTACAACACAATCCAGCAATGATTCATATGGACCAAAGCTAGTAGCAACTGTTAACTCCCTAGTTGACCAGTTAACATATCCAGTAGGTTGTTCAACTCATATGGGCTATTGTCTGCCTTAATTTCACTTGCTTTCTAAGCACTTCCATGTCTTCATTATTATAGCTTTTTGTATCTTATATTTATAATCCTAGTATATTCCTTCAAGTTCATCATGAACATCCCTTTAATATAAATTTTCTATTATATTCTTATTATTTGTAACATCACTTGTCATTGTATCTCATTATTTATTTTTCATGCGTCGGAGTATCTTTTGATTGCCATTCAATCCAAATTTATTATCTTTTATATGATTATATGTTATTTATCAAGTACATAATTTTTTTTATATGATTCTTAATATATTCTTGATGTCCTTAATTTCTTATTTGCTTATTTATTTATTTCATAATATTCTTTTATCCTTAATGTTTAAATAAATAGATATTTATTTCATAGTCATAAATTGTTTAAAATACGATTAATATTTCTAAGCATTATTATCATTAATTAAGAATGATAATTTGTAATAATTATATATGCATATGTATATTTTATCTTATTAAGCCATTTATTTCCTCTCTTATGGAATTAATCCCTTTTAAGTTTATGTCAAGAAATTTCCACATACTTTCTCTTGATTCCAATTTTCAACTTCAATTTACTCTAATTATTTTATTTACTCTTTCTTAGATATTATGATTATATTTTAACATTCGCATTTATCAACTTGCACATGTATAACATGTTCTTCCCTTTTTCCATATAATTGATTTCTTTTATTTATATTCTTCCCTTTATTTCTTCACAATTAATCTCATTACATAATTAGGCCTGTATACTTATATGCATATTTATCTTAATATGTTCTCTATATGTCAACTTAATTGTATAATTAACTTCACATGTTCTTAAAGTTCCTATTGTTACCCTTTTTATTATTTAAATCTTTAATTCTTCAATTACATATTAAATTCTATATGTATAGATATCCATAAATTCTTATTTCTACTTTACCATGTTCTTTAATTAGGTAATTAAAATTGAAATAAATTCCCTTAAATATTTTTTTATTATTATTACCTTTTTTCCATTTATAATTTCTTATTCATCATATTAACAAACTTATGCATATATAAAAATTTTGAATTCTTCATAATATTAATTCTTAAATATTCAACCAACTTATTTATTTTCCTATATCAATTTCTTTACATATATACACAAATTAACTATACTATATGCCTAATTAATCATAAAATTTACATTATTCCATGTCCCATAGGTTTTGGTCATCATAGGTTGTTTACTCTTCCTATTTAATTTCATCATTTAAAATATGCTAACATAATTTTCTTAGATCCTAATTATGTCTTCTAACACTATTTCACACTGCAACTAACATCCAAGCTAAACTAACACTTTCATTAATACACATGATACTAAAGTTTTCATAAATAATGTAAATTAATACTAATTAATTTGCATTCCATTATTTCCTTGTATTTTTTCCTACTCTCAAATATTCTAACATAAACCTCACATCATTTCCATGCACTCATATTAGTCATCCAAGATAATACATTAAAAGTACATTCCACATAAATCATAAACATACGCTAAATAAGGTTTAGAATATACATACCTCTAAAGCTTAAGTCCATCTAAGCTTGCTTCTCTCTTCTTCAATTCCACTTCATCATCTTTCCATCTCATCCTTCTCAATATCCATCATAAATTCCCTCATATAAAATCATTAGAAATTACCATTGCATTTTAAACATCAACATATAATTCCATAAATCAAATCTACACCTCAAATAACCTTATACACATCACTTAGTTTGAGACTAAGTTACCTAATTTGGAGGGACCAAAAACCTATCTTCCATCTTCTTTTACTCTCTAAAATTCATTCTTTCTAATCAATTTAGAGAGGCTAAGGTGTTACACATAAAAGAGTGACCTTTTTTAGTATATGATTTAGTGATTATTTGGTGAAATTATGGTGTAAATGTAACACCCTAATACCCAACTGATAACTGATTCAAATGTAAAATGTCACAAATAATGTCTCCAACTTGATCCAGTTGTCGGATCTGAATGGAAGACATCGCACAAACTTAACTATCTTACTATTACTAACTATCAACACAAATATACAATCATATAATCTAGGGCCCACTATCTTTATATATACATGAGTGCCAATCTAATATCATTACTCACCTATTCTTATATGATGCCAAATTTCAACTCATTAATCTGCACTGATGTGCTTGAGGCTACAACATATTCTCCTATCTACTACCTACACACCAGCAAATGCTAGTATGCTGAGCAATGATGCTTAGTAGTGTATTCAATGAAATATATGTGTAACATGTAGGCATATAAGCATGCATCATAAATATAATAACATTAACAATTTATAACATTCTTATATCCCAACAAATAAATGCTTGTATTATACCATCTTTGATGTACACTCAACACAAACATATGACCACATAGCTTAGATAGCCTATTCTCTTTTACCAATTAACAATACAAATCGAGTTAATTGGTCTCTTAGCAATTAGTATTTCATATCCACTCAACTTACTTTAATTAATACTATTCTTGTTTAATGCTTATAAGCATCTTAATCACTTCTTTATATCATCATCATCTCTTCACATATGCATGACATTCATAAACTGACATAGTATATATAATCATTTCTTACATTAATTACCTCACTCTATAAAAATTGTATGTTATTTATTTAACTTTATGCTTTTATTTATATTCTTCTAACAATTCTTATATCTAAATAATTATTGTAATTTTTCTTTACATTGATTTCCTTATTATCTTAATCTTGTCATTATCATTATATTCTTCGTATGAGATTAAAAAACTTTTATTATGTATACGAGTTGATCATAAAATGTTCTTTGTTTGATCATTAAAACATTTCTTATTACTTTTCACTTTTATTAACTCTTTAATTAAGGTAGCCTATATTAGATAGATAGAACCTCACTACTAGATTGAGGGGGGTACATGTGTGTAATGGCCCACATTTTGGACCTAACAGCTGTTACACCAGCATAATAAGACATTAGTAGTTGTGCATTGGTCTTGACAAACCTCCACAATGGTTGCACCTACATGAATACATGTGCAATGGTTCTGATAGATCTGCCGACAATTGCACCCACATGAATTATCATAACATGTCATTATATGACTGATTATACCAATGTACTATATGTGTATATGCGATGGACCAAATGGACCTAACAACAGTCGCACCTGTATGAATGTAATATCGAATATCTAGCAGTTGCTCTATTCCCTAGGTGACCGGTTGTAACACCCCCTACCCATTCCTGAAGAAAATAGGCAAAGCATGCTACTTCCCATGAGGTCACCCGTCCTTGGATTTTCCCAAGGGCCTTTTATTTAAAATTTACCTAATCATTCATATTTCAGTCTAGAAATATCCTTTTTATAGCCCTTATGGTCTGAAGTGATTCTGCCAGGCATATGATACTCACATGCCTAATCTCATAGCCAAGTATTAGTCTAGTCTGGTATTATAGCTACAAACTCGTTTCTTACTATGATAAATTATAGTGCTAACAATTCTAGTATTTTATCACCCCATTTACTCACAATAATATGCAAGAGTACCTCTACTTATTCATACCACATAATCCAATGACATAATATCATACTTGGACAGTCGTCGACTGCACTGCTAATTGTCTGCATCACATCTTTCCAAATCTACTACCTGTGCATCAAAAACCCGATATGCTGAGTATAGACTCTGTGATGAATTTAACCAAACATACCATGTACTAACTATCGCATGCAAGCATATAATACCTTTCAGTTATATCTTTTTATAATTTCTAATCCCTCTATTTTTCCAAGTTATAAGCTTACCCTTTCAGTTATACCTTTATTAACATCATAACCCATGGATTCACATGATGTTCCACTACAAGCTACTGATTCATTATCACTTAATTATTATTCTTATTGATGTTCTTCTGTTCTAGCTATCCTTACTATAACTAGTTTTCATCATTTGCATGGCTTAACCTATTTCTTTGAAATGATTTCCTATCCATTTACTATTTCCTCAGTCTTTTATCTTTTTAGGTAATCTCATTAACATTTCATACATTTATTCAATTGCAACCTTTACAAATTACTCTTTGGTCTTAGTACATTTACCCATAGATTATTTCTATTAAAGTAATTTATGCCTCAGATTTTTCATTACTGTCATTGAGTTTATTCAAATTCTTTTATTTATCATTTATCCCCATAGGTTCAGGAAGAACTCCCAGCCATTGGATAATGGGATTACAATGTGTAGTGGGCCCCATTTTAGGCCTCGGCTGCTGCACCAACCCATAGTCCGAGAACCGAATAAGAAGCAGAATTGTATCATAGCCCACATTATAGACCTCAACATCTATAAATAACCATCATCTGATACTCTAGGGACCCGTCTATAAACCACTCCTAATACTAGACTAATAGATACTCTAGGGACCCGTCTGTAGACCACTCCTAATATCTGTAAATCCTATCAATATCATCATCAATGGTGGATACTCTAGGCACCCATTCGAAGACCACTCCCAATATCCACAAATCATATCCCTATAGAGCATGTAGGCTCAAATCAATGTTCGACAGCTGCATCCACCACACACAGGCTAAAATCCATACAGACTCAACCTCTAGCAGCTACTAATCCCTAGTTGACTGATCAACCTATCCAATGTATAAGTACCCAAAAATTTCCATATTTTCTTTTTCATGTATCTTTCATACCCATTACATTGATTATCTAGTTAATCCAATAGAAAATATTCCATTCTCAATACCTTTTTGGTTCATTTGTCAGTTAAATACCATTCACTACTCTTGGGTCTCCTCAAGTTGTCATTTTCTCAATTCTAGTTTCACTCTTGTCATTACTATTATAAAATTGTCTATTGCCAATATCCCTATTTATCTCAACTTTGTATGTTCCAAAGAATTCCATTCCATGGATTTTATTTTATCCATTTGTTACATTTCATTACACTAACTTCATTCCCAATTTTAGTAGCTTATTTTTACTATTAATATGTTTATAGGAACATTCCCTTTTTTTGTACCCTAAACTGATTTAGCCATTTACTTTATAGAATTCCTTATAATGATTATTTTATATTCATGTCTTTCAACCTATATTATTTATAAACCCCTTTTTGTGCCATATAGTACCCACAATGTTCATATATAAATTTTTCCTTAACTTTATCCATATTATATTATTAATTAATTTTTTTTCTTTATCCTTTTTAATTTATTCCTTTAGCCTTTTAATAATTTATCAGCTCTGCAGTCCATTTTGGTTCTAATTTAGCCGAATTAATTATTTTTCTTCTATTAGATATTTATTCTAGTTATATTCAAACTAAAAAGACATAGATTTTATTTTATTTTGTCCGATCATATTTTTCTAGACAGTTACAGGTCATCGTAAATTTTAAGATAGTTACGGGTCATTTTGCATAACCGTCACTATTCATTTGGTACATTTTTTTCTTATTAATTTATCAACCTATTTTCTTTTCCATCACCTCAATCCCTTATATCATAAATTACCTCATCCTATCCAACCTTGACATCTAAATTACCATATAAGGTCATTAATTCCATTCAAAATCCTAACCAACACTTTATGATTTAATTAAATCTTCTATGTGATATTTTCTAGTTCACCATTTTATATTCCATATTTTCATGCCTTTCCATCACATACATTATTCATATTCTATATCTCATTCATTCTCCATATAACCATATCATTTCATGATCTTCACATGTCATACATCATCATACCATCCTACTCCCATATGCCAGCTAACCATACATGCCTACTCATACCATGGCATACATGACATACCTATAGCCATGCATACAACACATACCTACACATCCCTTTCACATCCAATTCACCTCCCTACCATCCTATATCATCAATTTACACACCCTAACATGCATTTCACCTACTCACATACATGCACACACATGAAACCCCAACTTCCATACACACACACCCACCTTTAATTCCATTTTTTTCTTAACATACATAATATGTTTTAGGTAAATTCACTTACAACAAACTCCCTATCATTTTGAAGCTACTCCAGAACCCTTAGATTCACTTTCCTCCACCTTGAACCACCATTTCTCAAACTTCCATACAAGGTCCTAACTTTGAAAATTCCTACAACATTACACAAAAATCTAGAATGAAATCTCTTTCCATGGATGTTATCTACACCTCACATAGTCTCTAAGAAAAATATAAAATCATGAAAAGAATCACTTACACATGAATTTGGCACTATTCATCAAATGCTCAAATCTCCATTTTTGGACCTCCTTTTCTTGTTCTGTAACTTGAAAATGCTTCAAGGGACCATGGAGGTTCTAAACCACATAAATTTTATGGGTTTTCATGGTAGGAGGAGAGAGAAAAAGCAAGAAAATGGAGGAGCACTATACTTGTTAATGGCATCGACTTTTCCAAGTTAGGGAGGAAGATGACTTCTTCTCCCTTCTATCCACCCACACACATGTTCACTTAAGTGTATAAGCAAAGTGGATGACCACGATCACGTCACTTGGCAATTGGATGACCCAAATTAATCTAATTTATGATTTTAACTTTGAAATTTCAAAATAATTTTCCTACACCTCCAAAAATTACAATTCCAATCCCTAAAATCCTCAATTAACTTCATTAAGGGCCCTGCAAAATTTTAGCCCAAAACTCCTTCGGGAGCTAGGGTTACTATTCACCCTATGCCATTTTTAACCTTTAAAAATTCATAAAATATTCCCTGGGCCTCCAAAAATATTCATTTCAGTTTTAAAAATCCTTGCTTTGAGTAATGAAGGCCCACATAAAATTTTAGGTCAAAAGTTAATAGTTGACTTTCTAGCACTATTTACCCATCAGAATAAAATATTCTGAAAAAATATTAAATGACCTTAGAAAATTATAATTCCTTTCCATCATACTCAATGGAATTTTTGAGGTTCAGGGTATGATATTTTTAGGTCCATCTGGGCACTTCCTGGAGCTATCCTGGCATGACCTCATTTTATCTCTGCAAACACTAGTTCTTTACCCGAAATAATTTATTGGTTCTACTAAATTTTTAATGTCATTCGTTTTACCCACTTTCAAGCCCGTCAAAGTTTTATGGCCAATATGTCAGTCATCAGATTTGAAATGATGCCTCACACCACAGGGAATATCCTTCGGGCCCAGAAAACACTGTTCTTAAAACCTTGGCATACAGGCGTTATAAGTCTTCCCCTCTTAAGAAATTTCATCCTCGAAATTTTCGGCAGTCATATGTTTCGTTGCCCCAACACTTCATTACCATACTCCTATTCTTGTTTCTTTTTATTAGGGTCAAACTCCTTGTATCTTTATGCATTCAAACCTTTACGGATGTATCTCTAGTCTAGTATCGAGCAACTTCTCTGGTCTGGATCTCTCTTAAGGTGGTTAGAGCTTTACACAACATCCTGTCAATATCATCACCTTTCATTCCATTACTCATTTCTTATTGAGTAATTTATTAGGCTAATTACTTCCACTGCTTCCTTCATTTCCCCACTCTAGTTTCATGGATAACACTAAGTACTACTAAGGCATTCATATATATTCACTTTTTCTCATTCTCTCTTATTTCAATCACACTATTCACCCCATTTCATCATTATCAGATACAAGTCTGTAATATATTACATTGGCATCTCTAAGTAATACCTCTGCTTAGCTTTCTTACAATATCCTTCCTTCATTGGCTTTCATTTAGCACCTTTAAATGCTAGATTATACCCTTTTTTTTCTTATTTATTATCATGATCTTTAGATCTTTCTATCTTAATTTCATTTCAATTAACTTCTTTGCCCATCTCATCTATGGTCTACATACTTTCTACCTTATCTTTTTATTTTAACTCATTCATTTAACCACACTTTCATTTCTTCTAGTATCTTAAGGCACTTTAGTCTTAAGATTCCTTTTAGTACTTAATTATTTTTCTTTTTTCCATTTTATCATTCTTATAGAGATTATTAACTCGCTAATCATTCAAGTCACTTCCCCTCTTAAATTCCAAAGGGGTAATTTAACTATCTATATTTATTACGAATCATCATTACATCTTTCCTAGCCTCAATTCTAGTATATCCCTATAGGATCCATGCCTTAATATCTAAACTCTTTTCTGGGTTTGCACATTAGTATCAGTTCTAGCTTTTCTTTTTCTTCTACTCAATATTTCCTCATCACTCTATCTTTGCTATAATCACATTGTACTTCTCTCTTTACATTCACTTTGTCAAGTCCCTTTAATGTTAGGGCTATCACCATGCCATGCTCAATTTCCAAAATACAATACATAGAGTTTTCGTCATAAAAAAAACATGTCATGTATAATGCAAGTATGCAAGTGGCAAGATGCATCCTAATCTCTACTAGACAATGCCATGCAACTGCCACGGGGCTAGTAATCAATGCATCAAGAGAAAATAATAGCCCTTATCTTTAGGGACCTTAACAACCAAGTCCTATCCTTAATCCTAGCATAACTCTCATACTACAGTGTATCCTATAATTTATCTGTTAATCATTGACGTCTCACTTCTGTTATTACCTTTTTTAATTTCATCAGCTTTATCTTCTTGCTTAACCCACACCTTTCTATTGCTCTTTTATCCAGTTATCCTAGTCTTGAGTCTCACAACTCTTATACCTCTCATAACTTGACAATAACTTTCTTAACAACCTTCCAACTATAGGCAACTAAATTGCCTTGTTCATAAGCCATCTCATTTTCTTTCTCCCAACTTCTAGAGGCATTCAATTTCACTAGATTTAACAAGGTAATCATTCCTTTTTCCTAGCTAACTTACGAATCTATTCTATTATTTCCATTCCCTGAGGTTCTTTTAGGCTTCTTTTATTCTTTATATTAACTTCCTTATACCACTATTTGCCTCTCGAAAGATATTTTAACTCTGAAAAGTATACTAACTCCTTATTACTTGTTATCAATTCTTCATTCCCATTACTTAGCTAGTTTTCATCCTTCCTTCCTTATCAGGATTCTCATTCACCTGATAATCACCATATAATGGTCTTACCATTATCTTACAACACACAAGAGTGTTATACCTTCATCTTTAAATGTTTGCATTTTAGGTTTACTTATATAACCAGGCCATCTTTCCTCACCATTCGTGGAGCTATATATTTCCCCTGCTATAACATTCTTGCCCTTTTTGGGCTTCATTAGCAACATTAATAACTCACATTAGGAGGAAAAGAATCACACAAAGTCATAACACCATCACTTTAGTCCACTATTTTCTATCTCAAGAAGTTTCTATAGTCATTTCTTCAATTGGTTCTCAAAAATCCTCATTTACCAGCAGTGTAGCGGCTGTCCATAATCCAAAACACCTAAGGCACTCATGCATTATAGTCTAGAACTACCTAAACCTGCTCTGATACCACTAAAAGTAACCCCCCTACCCATTCCTAAAGAAAATAGGCAAAGCGTGCTACTTCCCATGAGGTCACCCATCTTTGGATTTCTCTATGGGCCTTTCATTTAACTTTTACCTAATCATTCATACTTCAGTCTAGAAATTTCCTTTTTATAGCTCTTACGGTTTGAAGTGATACTGCCTGGCATATGACACTCACATGCCTGATCTCACAGCCAAATATCAGTCTAGTCTGGTATTATAGGTACAAACCCGTTTCTTACTATGATAAATCACAATGCTAACATTCCAATATTCTATCACCCTATTTACTCACAATAATATGCAAAAGTGCTTTTACTCATTCATACCTTGTAATCTAGTCACATAATATCATACCTGGATAGTTATCAGCTACACTACTGATTGTTTGCATCACATCTTCCTAAATCTACCACCTCCATATCGGAAACCCAGTACGTTGAGTATACACTCAGTGGTGAATTTAACCAAACATATCATGTACTAACTATCACATGCAAGCATACAATACCTTTCAATTACATCTTTTTATAATTTCCAATCCCTCTATTTTCTAAGTTATAAGGTTACCCTTTCAATTATACCTTTATTAATATCATAACCCATGGTTTCACATGATGTTCCATTACTAGCTACTGATTCATTATCACTTAATTATTATTCTTACTGGCATTCTTTCATTCTAGCTATCCTTACTATATCTAGTTTTCATCATTTCCATTGCTTAACCTATTTCTTTGAAGTGATTTCCTATCCATTTACTATTTCCTCAGTCTTATATCATTTTAGGTAATCTCATTAAGATTTCATATGTTTATTCAATTGTAGCCTTTACAAATTACTCTTTGGTCTTAGTACATTTACACATAGTTTATTTCCATTAAAGTAATTTATGCCTCAAATTTTTCATTACTATCATTGAGTATATTCAAATTCTTTTATTTATCATTTATCTCTATAGGTTCAAGAAAAACTCCTAGCCACTAGATAATAGGATCACAATGTGCAATGGCCTCCATTTTAGGCCTCGACTACTGCACCAACCCATAGTCCGAGAACCGGACAAGAAGCAAAATTATACCGTGGCCCACATTATAGACCTCGGCGTCTATACACAACCATCATCCAATACTTTAAGGACCTATCTGTAGACTACTCCCAATACCGGACTAGTAGATACTCTAGGGACCTATTCGTAGACCACTCTTAATATCTGCAAATCCTATCAATATCATCATCAATGGTAGATACTCTAGGGACCCATCCATAGACCACTCCTAATATCCACAAATCATATCCCTATAAAGCATGCTAGCTCAAAACAATGCTCGGTGGCTGCATCCACCATACACTGGCTCAGAATCTAGTAGCTGGTAATCCTTAGTTGACCAGTCAACCTATCCAATGTATAAGTACCTAGAAATTTCTAGATTTTCTTTTTTAGTTATCTTTCATACCCATTACATTGATTATCTAGTTGATCCAATAGAAAATATTCCATGCTCAATACCTTTTTGGTTCATTTGTCAATTAAATACCATTCACTACTCTTGGGTCTCCTCACGTTGTCATTTTTCTCAATTCTAGCTTCACTCTTATCATTACTTTTATAAAATTGTCTGTTGCCAATATCCCTATTTATCTTAGCTTCATATGTTCCAAAGAATTCCATTCCATTGATTTTATTTTATCTGTTTATTACATTTCATTACACTAACTTCATTCCCAATTTTAGTAGCTTATTTTTACTATTACTGTGTTTATAGGAACATTCCCTTTTTCTATACCCTAAACTGATTTAACCATTTACTTTATGGAATTCCTTATAATGATTATTCTATATTCATGTCTTTCAATCTATATTATTTATGAACCTCTTTTTGTGCCTTATAGTACCCATAATGTTTATATATAAATTTTTCCTTAACTTTATCCACATTCCATTATTAATTAATTTTTTTGCTTTATCCTTTTTAATCTATTCCTTCAGCCTTTTAATAATTTATCAGCTCTGCAGTCCATTCTGGTTCTAATTTAGCCAAATTAATTATTTTTCTTCTGTTAGATATTTATTCTAGTTATATTCAAACTAAAAAGACACAGATTTATTTTATTTTGTCTAGTCATATTTTTTCGGATAGTTAAAGGTCATCGTAAATTTTAAGATAGTTACGGGTCATTTTATGTAACTGTCACTATTCATTTGGTACATTTTTTTCTTCTTAATTTATTAACCTATTTTCTTTTCCATCACTTCAATCCCTTATACCATAAATTACCTCATCCTATCCAACCTTTACATCTAATTTACCATATCAGGACATTAATTCCATTCAAAATCCTAACCAACATTTCATGATTTAATTGAATCTTCTATGTGATATTTTTTAGTTCACCATTTTATATTCCATATTTTCATGCCTTTCCACCGCATACATTATTCATATTCTATATCTCAATAATTCTCCACATAACCATATCATTTCATGATCCTCACATGTCATACATCATCATACCATCTTACTCCCATATGCCGACTAACCATACATGCCTACTCATACCATGGCATACATGACATACCCATATCCATGCATACAACACATACCTACACATCCCTTTCACATCCAATTCACATCCCTACCATCCTATATCATCAATTTACACACCCTAACATGCATTTCACTTACTCACATACATGCACACACATGAAACCTCAACTTCCATACACGTACACCCACCTTCAATTCCATTTTTTTCTTAACATACATAATATGTTTTAGGTAAATTCACTTACAGCGGACTCCTTGTCATTCTGAAGCTACTCTAGAACCCTTGGATTCACTTTCCTCCACCTTGAACCACCATTTCTCAAACTTCCATACAAGGTTGCAACTTTGAAAATTCCTACAAAATTACACAAAACATTAAAATGAAATCTCTTTTCATGGATATTATCTACACCTCACATAGTCTCTAAGAAAAATATGAAATCATGAAAAGGATCACTTACACATGATTTTGGCACTATTCATCAAGTGCTCAAATCTCCATTTTTGGAACTCCTTTTCTTATTCTGTCACTTGGAAATGCTTCAAGGGACCATGGAGATTTTGAACCACATAAATTTTGTGGATTTTCATGGTTGGACAAGAGAGAAAAAAAATAAGAAAATGGAAGAGCCCTACGATTGTTAATGGCGTCAGCTTTTCCAAGTTAGGGTGGAAGATGACTTCTTCTCCCTTCCATCCACCCACACACATGTCCACTTAAGTGTATAAGCAACATGGATGGCCACGATCACGCCATTTGGCGATCGGACGACCCAAATTAGCCTAATTTATGATTTTAACTTGGAAATTTCAAAATAATTTCCCTACACCTCCAAAAATTACAATTCTAGTCCCAAAAATCCTCAATTAACTTCATTAAGGGCCCTACAAAATTTCAGCCCGAAAACTCCTTCAAGAGTTAGGGTTACTATTCACCCCATGCCATTTTTAACCTTCAAAAATTCATAAAATATTCCTTGGACCTCTAAAAATATTCATTTCAGTTCTAAAAATCCTCACTTTGAGTCACGAAGGCCCACATAAAATTTTAGGTCAAAAGTAAATAGTTGACTTTTTAGCACTATTCACCCACCATAATAAAATATTCTGAAAAATATTAAATGACCTCATAAAATTATATTTCCTTCACCATCATACTCAGTAGAATTTTTTAGGTATGATGTTTTTCGGTCCTTCCGGGCACTTCTTGGTGCTGTCCCGGCATGACCTCATTTTATCTCCGCAAACACTAGTTCTTGACTCAAAATGATTTATTGGTTCTACTAAATTTTTAATTTCATTCGTTTTACCTACTTTCAGGCCCATCAAAGTTTTATGGCCAATATACCAGTCATCGGACTCAAAATGATGCCCCACACCATAGAGGACATCCCTCGAGGCTAGAAAACACTGTTCTTAAAACCTTGGCATATAGGTATTACACCGGTCATCCTATCTAGTGTACTATCTAACTCATATGGGCCATACTCATGTTTTATTAATATTTACTTCAATTACTTGAGTCATTTATTTTATTCAAATTTTGAAATTCCGCTTACTTTTGATCGATCTATTACTATCATTACCAACCATTCATATTCATGAATTACTGACATTATTTTTCGGGCACGCTTGGGGTGCCATCACCTTTATAATAAATATTCATGATCTCATTGTTTCATGTATCTTATACCATCATGTTTCACATTTGTAACATAATGAACAAATTACATCTTGATATTGTTGTTTCATTGTATACCGTATATTACAGGTCTTATTATCATAAATATTTTTCATCCTCTGTGTACATTATGTTACCGTAAGATTGTAACTTACTTTCTCTTTCAATCTCTGTATACTGTATTATTGTCTATATTTGCTTTCTTAGTAATTCTTTAAATTTATTATTTTAGTAATTAAACGCAACTTAACCTTTCTCTTATTATTTTCCCTTCTGCCAACCTCTTCAATAATTATTAACATTATTCCATAATTTTCCAATTAGTAAATGTCAATAAATCCTTTATCATAAATTTTATACAATATTCTCAATTATTCTTATTTTTCATCATATCTCATTAATTATCTTACACATATTTATTTCTCAAATTTATACTCACTAATTATTTCCACTTTTACTTTAAAATCTAATTTCATTTTCAATTAAAACCATTCGTTTTCATCACTTGTCAATTATACAATAATATACAATATTATATTCAATAATTAACTAATAAAATCTCAATCATCTATTTATTTAATCCATATACACATATTAACTTAATTATTTATATATTTAATTATTTAATACCTTGATAATAAAGTCACATATTAATATATAAA
>CANXYI011015807.1:0-10008 GCA_948208565.1 Hura crepitans
AGTAAATCCAGTCAAGTTCTTTAATTATTCTATTTATACCCTCAAGGTTCAAAAGAACTCCTAACCACTAGATAACGGGAATCACATTGTGCAGTGTCCCCCATTTTGGGCCTCGATAGTTACACCTACTTAGTTCGAGAACTGGACAAATACCACACTGTACAGTGGCCCACATTTTGGACTTCGATGTCTATACACACCCTTCATCCAATAGCAGGGATGAGTTCTTGAGAACCTTCCAATATCAAAAAGGCAGATAGCAGGGATCAGTCCGTGGACCTCCTAATATCTGTAAAAGGGATAGTAGGGATCAACCCCGTGGGACCTCACAATATCCTAATACACATATCATCACAAGCAATATATCTAGTGGATAGCAGGGATCAACCTGTAGGACCCCCCAATATCCACAAGTGGGTAGTAGGGATCAGTCCGTAGACCTCTCAATATTTGGAGTGTGTAGGGTCAAATCAATACTCAGCGGCTACACTCACCATACATAAGCTAAAATCTATTCAGACTCAACCTTTAGCAGCATGTAATCCTTAGTCGACCGATCAACATATCTAGTGTATACTCAACTAGTAACCCATGTTCCCTATTATTTATTCCACAACCATTATTTCCATTGTCTAGAATGTCCATAACATAACTATCTTATCTTTGTTTTGTCACTTGCTTAATTTATAATTTAAGTTATCCATTCGATAATTTACCCTTTTTATCCTTATGATCGTAAAATGTTTTATTACTTGTAATGGTTGATATTTTGTTCAGTATATTTTTAGGGGATTCTTTATAATAATAATACCATAGGGATATACCTAATACTCTGTTAACTATACTCTTCATTTTATACCCGGATTACATAAAGTTACCATTTGTTAGGTTCTTTTATTTTCTGCTTATTTATTGTTTGTGTATTCACAATATTTGCCTTGTCTTTTAATTTATTTCTTCAGCACTTTAGTAATCTTGCAGCTCTATTTTCTAGTTTTATTCTTAAATCAAATCAACTTATCATTTTTCCTCTTTACTAAGTATTTATTTAAATTATGTTCAAGTCAATGCTACATAGTCATTAGCTCATTTCATCCGATTATATTTTTGGGACAATTATGGGTAATTTTTATTTTCCTAGACAGTTACAGGCCTTTTTACGTAAGTGTTACTATTCATTTGGTAATTCCTTCGACTCATCTCCTAGTCAATTTCACTCTTCCTTCACCTCAAATCATTATGCCTTAAAGTATTCTACACCATCCAACATTAAGTTTATCTTAACGTACCTAGCCATCATTTCTAACCTAAGTTCTTAAATAACACATCTCAATTAAATTCTTAAACTATCACCTAACATTCTACACTATACCTATTATGTGCCATGTCCTCGCATGTCAATTCCCCATATATCATCTCCACATCATAATTTATCTTCATTTTGCCCATAACCATGCAATTATTTCTACATTCTATACCCCTCTCATGTTACCATCCTAAGATCTCATGCCTTCATGCCATACACCCATACACATACCATGACATACATGACATACACTCGATCATACATGCATTACATGCTTACACATACTTTTCACATCTAACTCACATCCATATCATCTTATATCCTCTAATTACACATCCTAGCATGCATAACACATCCACACCACTATACATACCTACACAATGACAACTTTCATACACACACACATAACTTGAATCCTACATTTCACTAACATACAAAGCATGTTTTAGTTAAATTCACTTACAGTGGGCTCCCAGTCATGTCGAAGCCATTCCAGAACCACCAATTCCATCTTCCTCCACCATTTCTCAATATGCCTTATTAGGGTTCATCCTTTAAAAATTCCTACAAAATTACACTTTCAAATATGCCATCTACACCTCAAATACCCTCTAAGAAAAATGATAAACCTTAGAAGAAATCACCTACCCACCAAAAGTGCACTATTCATCAAGTGCTCACATCTCTATTTCTAGGCATTCTTTTCCATTTTTGTTAGCTAGAGTAGCTTCTAGGAGTCATGGAGGTTAAGATCCATATAAATTTTATGGGATTTTAGGGTGAGAGGAGAGAGAAAAAAGCAAAAATGGAGGAGTGAGGCTATAGTGGATGGCATCAACCACTTTGTGGTTTGGGAGGAAGATGACTTCCTTCCATCCTATGTGCACACACACACACACATTCCCTCATATGTATTAGTGAGGAGTGTGGCCCTGATCGCACCACTTGTCGATCGAACAACCCAAATTAATTCTATTTTCTTTTAAACTTTGAAAATTCCAAATAATTTCCCTAGACCTCCAAAAATCATGATTCTAGTTCCAAAAATCCTCGATTATATCCATTAAGGGTGCCACAAAATTTCAAGTCAAAACTCCTTTGGGAGCTAGGGTTACTATTCACCCACGTAATTCAAAAATTTTGAAAAAATATCAAAGGACCTCAAAATATTAAAATTCCTTCTTTAATAGACTCATTGGAATTTTTGAGCTTCAAGATATGATATTTTTGGGTCTGTCCAAGCATTTCCTGAAGCTGTTTTGGCACAACCCCAATTAAGGTAACTATTCATTAGCTCTTAGCCCAAAATGATTTATTGGTTCTGCTAAAATTTTTAATTCACTCTTTTTCACCACTTTTTGGTTGACCAAAGTTCGATTGACCAAAACCCCTTTTGGCTACTGGGTGACCCTTCAATGTCCTGAATGTCACTATATCGAGCTCGGGAGTATTTTTCACAAACCGATGATTTTTCGGGCATTACACAATAGGTCAGTATAGTAGCTTATTAAGGGGGTGTCACCCCAAACTTAAAAGGGTCCATGATATATCTAGGTAGTATCAATATAAGAGCAAGAACTAGACCTCACACACACACCAGTTTCAGTAGAGCAAGTAAGAATTCGGACCTACATTGCTCATAAAGAAGAGTTTATAGCCATATAGACTAGAATAATCAAAAGCACAGGAAGCAGAATCACTCCTCACATAAGTGTTATAGTATAAATATAGATAGTGATGCTTATATAGGAAATTGAACCTCCTCAAGGTAGTAGTACCCTAATTATCCTTCACAGGTATGTACCTTTATTTCACGAACAAAATAGCTTAAGTGGGGAAGAATAGTCACACCCTCAACACTTTAAGCTTGGCAAATTAATTTAAGCAGATGTTACTAGCATAATTGGAGAGATAATATTATGATAAGTCAATTAAATTAAAGAGATTTGTATGGAACTAATCAGAACTGGAAATGATATGGATGAATAAGAGTCAAATTATGTAATTATGAAAATTATGAGAATAAATAAGAAGGATTAAAAGAAAAGGAACATAA
Organism: Hura crepitans; assembly: GCA_948208565.1. Classification (NCBI taxonomy): domain Eukaryota; kingdom Viridiplantae; phylum Streptophyta; class Magnoliopsida; order Malpighiales; family Euphorbiaceae; genus Hura; species Hura crepitans. Next base: position 3,363 of record CANXYI011015807.1, read on the forward strand.
TAGGGGAAATGGGATAAAACAAATGATTAAATATCTATCTTAAATTGCTACAAATTTTAAGAAGTAATAGCAGATAGGTAGCAAAGGAAAAAAATGGTAGAAGAGGGACGCTGAGAGTAGGAGCAGCAAAGGGATCATAAGCAGCATATGAAGTAGCAAAATTCTCAATTGAGAATTGACAAAACCAAGATGAAGGTAAGTCATCAATTTTTGTTGTAATTCTAAAAGGGAAGAAAAGGATAAGTAGAGAGAGAAAGGCCAGAGATAGGTTCTAGTAATTATGACAACAACATGAGGTGATCGCTAAAGGTAACAAGCAACGATCTTGCTAACGCAGTGGCTGCATTGCTAGCTATGAACATAGTGTCACACCACTACTACATCAAATTATTGCTACTAGTTTTGGCATTGTGTGGGCTTTTAAATATCCAAAGTTCTGAGAGAAGGGAATTATGATTGATGAAGTGCAGATAGCAAATTTTATGCAGCCGCCGCAGCACAGCATCATAGCTATTGCAAGATAGGCATAGATAGCAAGTGTAATATTACACACGAGAATTCTACAATAGCAAGAGGCAAAATTGAAAGGTTAGTTATGCTTTAGCTTTTTATTTGTGTTGTTGACTGATAAAATAGGGCTGGGCAGTCCCGTTGTAGCACAATTGCGAATGTGCAAGCACACCATTACTATTGCCATAACACGTAGGCAGCAAGTGCTACTATATGAATGTATAACTACTACAAAGAGAGTCTACTTTAAGAGTAAAGTTCTATTTCAAGGAAGTTAATAGATAGTATAAGCTATACAAAAAATAATAAGAGGAAGAGAAAGAAGGGAGCGGTAGGCATTAGTAGCAAGTATAGTAAGCTAACTGTAGTTGTTATGCAGTAATTGTGAGCAGAAGAAGGGGAAAAAGGAGATCAGCTTTATGGTATCGGAAAGAAAAGCTATTGTATATACCAATTGCTAATGGGAGGTGAAAGCAAATGGGTCGAAGCATAGTTATAAAAATAGAGAGGGTGCAAATTGGTCTCAAACAAGCCGAATGGTATGTACTCTCTTGTGCACAATTTGACAGGGTAAATATGTTTATTAATTCATTTAATTTATTCAAATACAGTAGCGTATTGAGGTGTAGGTATATTCATTTGTACATCTATTTAACAACATGTTTATGCGTATTTCCAAAAGTATACCTTATGCATAATAACCCTACATAAGTAGTATATTTTGGTTAGAAATAGGTAAAAACAAGTAGTATTTCCTACATGAATGGTGTCTAGATTTAACTCAGTTGCGATAGAGGATTTGCATTGAACCAATTTAACGTCAACTTTTAATACATAGGTCATACATGACTTAACAATTAGAGAGCATTAGTAGAGTTTAATTATGAATGAGATAGGCTAGCTACTAGTAGAGGTTGCATTAGTAGAGTTACATTATCAAATGCGACACAACAGATATGTTTAGGATTAAAAGGGGAAAAGAAATAATATTAAATTAGGTAGTAAAGTACACTTATCATATTTAAATTCCATCTTTTATAGCATAATCAATATAATCAATTTAAAAAGAGTACAGAGGTGTATGAGAACAAATTAGATGGACATGACTTAATAGCCCAATAGGGTTGACACCTAGGGTATGTGTTGCCAAGGTTATTCAACTAAGTTAGCTTAGGTAGTGGAATTTGCAATGTAAATCTTAGACTATAAATTCAGATAACATACATTAGTGTAACCCATTGATTTTTTTCTGCATATTTAGCACTCGAACATAGATAGCATATTATATTGGTCAAATGAGGTTATCATGTCACAATATCTATGTACTAACATATTCCTCAAGACACCAGTCGAAGATACTCTGGAAGCATGAATGCACTAGTTCAGTCAGACCCTTGCTTCCTATAAAAATTATTTCTATAGGTGAAGGCATCAGCTTAGCTACAGAGCAAGTGCAATATGGAGGATAGGTTAGATAAGTGAATTATAATTTGTTTACCATACATACCTTTAACATAGTAGTGAGCACATTGGTACCTTAGAACTCAAATACATATGTTGTAGGTTTTGTTTGGCTTATGATGTATTTTTTTTTTTAGACATAATGAAAATGTTTGTGTTTATGTCCCACTTGGACAATAACAGGGTCATCTAAATAAATATTTATGCAATAGTGGCATGAGACATATCAAACTCATAGATGATGCATCATAGTAGATACATAGTTAATCATAACATCTTTTATAGTTGCAATTATTATTATAAATGTGGTAGTTATCAAACTTATAGATGATGCACTAGTTGCAGGTTACTCGAGTCTCTTATCAGTTATCAAGAAACAGTACAGTCATGTTCATCTTATAGTGCATACATTGAACAGACAAGTGATTAGAATAAGAAACTAGCATATATGTTGCATTATGGTTTGCAAAACAAGAATGTCTGTTACAACATGATTTATAGGAATAGTATGTATGTTGCATTGTGATTATAAAACCAGCATATAAGTGATATTATGGTTTCTTACATAATCACATGTAGCAGTTTAAAATTCTCAATCAATTCAATATATCTAAACATTAAGGATCAGCTTCAGCTACTTAAGGGTAGTCAGCAAAGAACAATGGTTCTTTGAACATATCAGTGTTATTAATTACAAAGCCAATATTAGACTATAATGCAGCAAATTTAGCAAATTGTAAACTTATAATATAATAAGGTCAAGACACTATCCATATTTCTTAATATACTAAAATTTAAGCGGTGTAAAACTCATGACCTAGAGCCTGGGGGAAACTCTTCAAAATCTGGGTTAGGTTAGCTTTGGCATGCTAGAGAGGGATTATTAGGTAGATATGTAATAGTTTATAGCTCAGCATCAGTGCCATATGAGCTATTTACAATGATAGTGGCAAAGGCTATTGGTATTTATTAGCTTATCAGTTATCTATTAGCTTACAGCAATGGCAAGGTAATTGAAAACCTTCTTCATCACCACTTTTCAGCTTACAGCTTTATCAGCCCCGTTTACCCTACCTTAAGGTCATTCTAGGAAAGTGTTACCCATGGCTCTAGATAGACTCAATAGATTAGACTCTTAATGAAAACTAATAAATTTAACTTAAAACATAGATAACTAGTATTACTTATAAATTGGATGGTAACAGTCAATACAATAGTACCTAATCAGTAAAGTGAGTAAGTCATAAGTCAAGGTAAATATGGATAAAACATCTCTAGAATGTATTATACTTGTATTATACCAAACTTATATGTTTCAATTTATAGCAAGTTAAGCTTGCTCAGCTATTTCACATGCATGACATAGTAAGCAAAACACATGTAACTAATTTACATATGAGACAGCGTAAGATCCACCTATTAGTTTAAGATTTAGTGTACATGCATACATTAAGTTGTATCCATAGCATACCATTCTCTTTGTCTTTTAAGTGGAATAACTTGGTTTTAATTGAGTTATTAGAATGTGAGACAAGACATATTTGAGTACCATTAAGCATATTTTTCTCAGCACGTTGGTTTTGCCTCGCATAGGTTACAAAGATATAAAGACACTAAGTAAAGCATGGGTGCACCAAAAGCACTAGACAAGCATCAAAATCCCAGTCTATCAAAACTAATTATACCGATAGTTCCTTCTTTTTTTGTTTAAAGTATCTAATGTTTAGAATGGCATGTACTGACTATATTAATTTAAGGATGTATATATAATAATTGCAACTTAAGGCATGAGTAAATAGGATGCTTGAATGTGTTATAGATCATAGATTTGATTTTTCATGAAAGACATATGAGTTGAAATTACATGAAGGTATAAGAATCCAACTAAGTCGATTACATAATAGTAGGTTAACAAGTATTGGAATCGGATAGGATAAACCTTGTTTGATATCTTCCCTTAAGGAAAAGTCTTTAGTTGTGTCCTTGAGTTTGTGACAAGGGTGACACACTTATAGACGTGAAGTGGTGGTCATTTGATGTTATTATGGTTTATGTGAAGATGGTAGAATTGATTTTAATGTTTGTAAATGTGTTTTACTATAGGTAAAATTTTGGTAGGGCATCCGGACAGCCGTTATGCTATCAGAATTTAATCTCAAATTATCTTTTAATTAAAACATATTTCTATAGAATGACGTAGACAAAAAATTAGTTTAACCAAAAACCCTTCTTCGAAATCTCTTAAGGGGATCATTAGCATCAGGTTTAAGTATAAGCTCTCTTGTGATACCCTCTCTTACATAATCAGTAGTAGTAGTGGTAGAGGTGTTACAAAGAGTACCTTTATCTGGTAATCCTAGTGGTTTGTTGCCATTAATACACTCTCTTACTTCTATCATAACTTGTCAAGCATACTCCCAATAAATACACCTTGGTTACATGTAGATAAAAGTATCATTCATGTTAAACATCATGTAATCCTTAACAGGCCATGTAGATCTCATGTACTGAAGAGATGTATACACTTAGCTATTAGTTTTATCATTTATCTTTTTCTACTAGGAATCCCATTTGAATTAATGTGTAAGGAGACTTACTAAGATATTCTATTTAAGCCCACACCAATTTCTAGCATGCTAAACTTACTAACTATTATTCATTACATTTTAATTAAGGTTCCAATCTATTTTGATTATTCTCATATGCTTACCCTAGATTAAGATAATCTGGTAGGGGTTACATATGCATTTTCCCATTTTTTTCCTTTAATAATTGTACATCATTCAGCCTTTCTATATGTCTGAGACCTTAATAATTGTTATGGTAAGTTATACTAGTATATTGCATGTTGTGGGCAAATTATGCAATAAATTACAACTCATTTTGGGCATTTCATCTTATGATATGCCACTAACACACAAATTCATACAAATAGAGGGTTTTCCCCTATCTCTAGGGTACTTAATAGGTTATTATTCATGATCATAACATGGTTCAAACTCTACATGAAGTCTTTATCGCAAGCAAGTAACATACTTATCTACATATGAAATAAGTTTGAAACTCAACTATAACTTCAACTTACTGTTTTATTGTATTAGCTAGATCATACCTTTACCTAATTATTTTTGTTATAGTTGTGAACTTCTACAGCGTGGTTAAATTGTAAAGTTTGTATCATAGGCTAGCTGAGTGCTTTACTATGCTAAAATCAATTCTCAAATATGTAAGAGTACTTATTGTAATCTCTAGGATTGTCGGAGCTAACAAGTTCTATGTATGGCTACATAACTTCATAAGTTTTATACACATATTATAACATATAATCATACAAGTAAATTACTTCTCGGCCCTATTTCTAATCATTTGAGAAAAGAGCCATAGATAGCATACAAACTGAACTCTTATTGAGGAAGGATAGATTAGGAATTAAAGGTGGGACCAAGCCATCACTAAATATTATAACTAATAAAGGTATATCTAATGGCAATCTAATAACTAATAGGGTATATTTAGTGCCAAGCTAATAACTAATAAGGCATATTTATTGCTATGCTAATAACTGTTAAGGCATAATTAATGCCAAGCTATTAACTAATAAGGCATATTTAATACCATACTGATAACTGTTAAGGCATAATTAATACCAAGCTATTAACTGATAAGGCATATTTAATGCCATGCTGATAACTATTAAGGCATAATTAATACCAAGTTGACTCACCCAATAATCTTGGGTTACTATTCATCAAGAGAGAGAATCACCAAAAGCTCTTAATTTAAGCTACTTTCTTGTGATTCTTGCCATATATCAAGCATATATCATGTTTGACTAAGTTTTCAAGGTGTTTTATGGTGTTAAATGGGAGGAAAAAGAAAGAAAAAGGAAGAGAAATAGAGAGGGAGTGTACAGACTGGTCTTAGGAAGAAGAAGAGAACATTTTACACTATTCATTTGTTGACTACGGGAAATTTGACTCTTTTATATGTCAACAAAAATTATATGGTCAACCTTTCTTTTTTCTTCTCAATTTTCTCTCTATAAACCCCTTTTTCTCAACATTTTAATCCTCATTTAAAATTTGCAAAAAAAATCACTTATGGCTTAAAAACCCTAAGAAAATTGCGCACAAAAAACTATTAAAAATCTATACTTTTTAACTTGCCCAATTTTTAATAAAAATACTTTCCAATCTCTAAAAATTTCAAATCTGATGCCAATGGACTAATTAGAATTTTTAAGTATCAAGTTGTATAAATCCCAAATTTTTTGAACAAAATTTGAATATTTTTACAATTTAGCTTTGCCTACATCACTATTCACGTAACACTGCCATGAAAACTTTTCTTGCATTTTTAACCAACTTAACGACTTCTATTTGGTTTCAAACTTTACCTAAAATTGCATTATGACTAATACTTCTCTCCAGTCACTTTAGTGCACCTTAAGTCTTGAGAGCACTATTCACATCCCAGGAAAGTCCTATTCATAATTCTTGATTTATAGGGTGTTACATTTCTTCCCCTCTTAAAAGAAAAATTCATCCTCGAATTTACCTAGTTTGAATAAATAAGGGTACTGCTCTCTCATCTGAGCTTCTCCTTCCTAAGTAGCTTCTTTCATGCCATGGTGTCTCTAAAGCACTTTCACTAAATGCACTATCTTATTCCATAA